>BQNB010050943.1:0-41259 GCA_026074375.1 Tanacetum coccineum | reverse complement strand
GACCAAGGGTTGACCATTTGACCTTGAGTTGACTTCTTGACCTTTTTGTAGAAACTCCCGGCTCTTTGTGTGCTCTTCCTTTCCCGTGTCTGTGTTTGCCCGGTTTTAGCTATTTTCTTATGATATTTGCATTATCTGTACCTACACAATCACAAAGACAAAACAAGCAATATACAACTATATTTTTGCACATTTTAATCATTTAAGGGCTATTTTGGATATAATAAAGATATGTGATTTCTCACATATCACATATCTATTCATAAGCTAGCTAAGTACTCATTCAAGCTCAAAAAGCTTAACTACGCTTTATTATACTCATTTCCTCCCCTAAATTTACCTAAGCTTTGGATAAGGATGATAAGCCAATTTAGGAAGGGCTTATTGGACCCCACCAGCTTGTTCTAAACAAGCTGGAGCTTGTTGATTTAAGCTCATTTGAGCATACACCTCTATTTAGCTGAGGTGGAGGTATCATCTACTTTTCCTTTGTTATTTTCTATTCTATTTTTTATATAAACTTAGTTTAAATCTGCATTTTAGCTTAAACTATTAGGTAGTAGCTTATTGTTGTTAAATTTAGCTTAAACATACTTATTATCTTTGCTTAGTGCTTATTTAGTTTAAATGTTAGCTTAAATCTAAATCTGCATATGTTAGTTTTAAAACAGTTCAAAAATACAAAAATAGTCGCATAGTATCTTAGCTTATTGTTCTGGCTTATTTGTTTGCTTAATCATGTTCATTATGTTGGTTATAAGTTGTCTAGTACCTGGTCATTAAGATTTGTGCTTTAAATCTCAAAACTATAAGCTAAAAATGATTTTTTGCATTTTAAAGGGGTGTTTGGCATAGCAATACTAACTGAGAGTTAGTACTGCTAAGAGCCTTTTGCTCTTTTAAATTGATTTAAAACCTCATTTTAAGGCTTATAGTTAGAGGATTTAGGGCATTATTAAGTTTAATCTAGTCTTTATCAAGTTTACTAGTTGTTGATTTGAATCTGTTATAAATAATTTAGTTTAGAATGCATTTTAAGCTTAAATCTGTTCTAAGTGTTTATATTGCTTCATTTGCTCTTAGTTAAGTATACTTTAGGTGTTAGAATAGAGATTTGTAACCTGCATTTGTTAGTATTAAGAGTTTATTTTATTGTGCAAATTGCATCAGTAGCAAAAAAAATAAGTAGCCTTTTTAAATCTTAATTTTCAGATGGGTAATGTAGTTATTAGGTCTTAATATTCAAGTTCCAAGTAGATTTTAGGTCATTGTCAACCTGCTTTAGCTTATTTTGACTTTAAAAGTTCATTTGATCAACCGGTTTTTTCTTGATTATTAGATTATGGTTTGGTTGTCTTTAGCTTAATAGGGTCAGGTTTAGCTTAACTTAGTCTTTTCATTAAAAAACCAAAAACATCAAAAACAGTAGCAAGTAGCTTTTTCAGGTAGCTTTTTCAGTGCTTATCTTAATTTCAAAATGTATTTAGTTTGCAGTTTTAAGAAGCTTATTAGCTGAGCTTTAAGGTAGAATAAGCTGATTTGCCATAAGGTTCCATTTGCTTAGTTAAAATTAAGCTCTAAGTTAGTTGTTTGCTTGTTCAGTAGCCAGTTTTGTGCATATGAGCTTAAATGATTGTTCCAGCTTATTGTCTGTTCTTTTTGCTTAATTTCTTGCTCAGACTTGCTTATTAGAGTAGCTTTAGGATAGTAGTAGCTTATTCTACTTAGGCTTAAGTTTAATTTTAGCTTATTTTGTTTCCTAGTTTTGAAAAAGCCAAATTTCCTCTAAGTGTTTTCTGTCACTTTAGAAGCTTATTTCTGAGCTTATTTTAGGTTTAATAAAAAAGTTGTTTTGCAAAAGTTGCTTATTTTTAAGTGTTCTAAAAAGTTATAAAAAATGGCAAAAACAAAAACACTTGGGATAGTGGGAAGCCCCGGGTGAGCAAGGCTCGAACCCGGGACCTCTACCACCATCAACCAAGCGTTTTAACCCAACACACACAACCAACTCTGCTACAATAGCTCATCCGTCATTCTTTGCACCCATTATTGTTTTATCACCTTTTTGGCCCATTAAGCTTATAAGCCCGTTTTGATTTTTAACAGCTTATTTTGATAAGCTGTTTTGCCTAGCTTATTTTTCTTAGGATTGTCATAGTTTAAGCAATTTTTCAGAATTTTTATAAAACGTTTAGTATTTTTTATATTTAATTTTCATTAAAATCGTTTTTAATTCATAAAAAATTATAAAAAAGTCAAAAAAATATAATTCTTTTTTAGAAAATTTTCTTTTAACATTTAGAACCTAGGAAAATTAGATTTGCTTTCGTAGGGTTTAAATTGCAAAATCTTGTTTTTTAAAGAACGAGATTGAATCCCGTTCATATTTTTAGTGATTTTTAGCTTAAAACTCTTTCGTTTTTGGTCTAGTTTTCTTTGCCCTAGCTTTTTAGTCAATTAAATCTTATAAAAACCAAAAAGATCATTGTAGGACTTAATTTTGATAATTTAGGGTTTTTAGGTCCCGTTTAGGATTCCCGATTTGCGTTTTTAATTAAAATTTAATTTCCCGTTATTTTTCTTTCGTAGTTAGGTTTAATTGTCCCTTTATTTGCTCACTATTAGGATTTTAGAAAACAAATCATCTTTGAACCAATTCAAGTCATTGTCCAAATAACAAACGAGGTCTCAATTTCATAAGTCTTTGGGAAAACGACCCGGTAATCACTTACCGGTTTCTTACGAATAATATTTTTGTGTAGAAATTGCTACTAATCTTTGTCCTCAAGGATTTTTAGTAATTTTCTTTATACTTATATATTATACGTATTATATATATTGATTTTCAACGATCACTGACCATACGCCGTATTCATTCACCCATATACGACGTATCAATAGCAGCTCGCTAAAATTTATATAGATTTAATTCTATTAGTATAGCTTTACTTTGAATTATGTCTTTCATGAAAGGGACATTGCTCGACCCAATCTAGTTTTCTTACCATAAAAGGAAATTATCGATGGAAGAAATAGTGAATAAATTCATTGAGGAAGGAAAACGAGAACACGAGAAAATGGATGCATTCATTAGAGAATTCAGAACAACCAACGAGCTCCTCCTTAAAGAAAGAAACAACTCACTAAGCGAACTTGAATTCAAAATATACGGGCTGTAGAGGGCAATCAATAAAGCCTAAATGGTAGGATGTGAGGCCAAAGGAGTAACCACTAGAGGAGGAAAATCCAAAACCGAACCAATTGGCGACAACACAAATACCAATAAACACCCTTTACCCCATCACGATAAACCAATGACTCTAGATGAAATCACCAAAACCAAACCAAAAAAAATCAAACTAACGAATTGCAACCATCATCAATACCTTTTCCCCGCCGATTGAGAAAGGAAAAAGAGGAAGCCCAACAAAGAAAATTCCTAGAAAATATTAAACAACTCCATATAAACATCCCATTCACCGAAGCTCTTGCACAAATGCCAAAGTATGCTAAGTTTCTAAAGGGTCTACCAACAAACAAAGCAAGATTAGAGGAGCCCTGCACGGTAACAATGAATGAAAGATGCTCTGTAGTCTTGTTAAATAAACTACCATCTAAAGAAAAAGACCCAGGAAGCTTCACTGTACCATGTGATATTGGGCATTAACATATTGATAATGCTTTAGCAGACCTGGGAGCTAGTATAAGCCTAACGCCTTACACGATGTATGAGAAACTAGGCTTAAGGGAACCAAAACCAGCAATAATGAGCTTGGAACTAGCAGACAGATCCATACAATACCCACGAGGAATAGCAGAAGACGTGCTCATAAAGATTAATAAATTCATCCCCCCTATTGATTTTTTTATCTTGGATATGCGTGAAGATTCTAGAATTCCGATAATCTTGGGAAGGCCATTTCTAGCAACTGCCCGAGCAATGATTGATGTATTTAACAAATAGATAACACTCAGGATTGTAAGCGAGGAAGTGATTTTTGACGTTGACCAATCAATGAAAAAACCTCGTATGGAGGACGATGAATGTTACAGGATTGACGATTTGGACACGGTCATATAATCAGCAGCCCAAGAACTACTGGAAAATGAAAACCTGGAAGATAGCATCAATCGACCTGATTTTGAAAGTCGTGGGCCTAACTCTGAGACACTAATATGGCGT
The DNA here is from genome assembly GCA_026074375.1 of Tanacetum coccineum. Classification (NCBI taxonomy): domain Eukaryota; kingdom Viridiplantae; phylum Streptophyta; class Magnoliopsida; order Asterales; family Asteraceae; genus Tanacetum; species Tanacetum coccineum. The sequence continues at coordinate 37,076 of BQNB010050943.1, read as the reverse complement.
ATCAATCATATCAATATGCCGTATTCACAAGAAACACATGAACAAGAAGAAACGCTAAGCGAGCATCTCTATTCCGCTAGTGCAATCGAAATTGACGAAAAAAACCAGAGCTCAAAGACTTGCCTTCTTACTTAGAGTACGCTTACTTGAAGGGAGATGAAACTTGTCCAGTGATTATTTCGTCTAAACTAACAGAAAAAGAGAAAACTTCAATTCTACGGGTTCTTGAAAAACGAAAAGGAGCAATCGCTTAGAAGATGTCAGACATCAAGGGGATAAGCCCGTCATTCTGCACTCACAAAATTTTAATGGAAGAAAGTTTCAAGCCTGTCATCCAACCTCAAAAACAATTAAATCCAAAGGTCCATGATGTGGTTAAGAACGAGATCGTCAGGTTACTTGATTCAGGTCTAATTTACCCTATCTCAAATAGTCCTTGGGTAAGCCCCATTCATGTTGTCCCTAAGAAAGGAGGAATATCTGTAGTGTTAAACGACAACAACAAGTTAATACAATCTCAAACAGTCACAGGATGGCACATATGCATCGACAATCGAAAATTAAATGATGCTACACGAAAAGATCATTTTCCACTCCCTTTTATCGATCAAATGCTGGAACGATTATATTGAAATGAGTATTATTGTTTTCTTAATGGATTTTCAGGGTTCTTCTAAATCCCAATCGTACCGGAAGATCAAGAGAAGACAACTTTTACTTGTCCTTATGGGACTTTTGCCTACAAGAGGATGCCGTTCGGATTATGCAACGCTCTGAAAACTTTTTAAAGTTGCATGACGGCAATATTTCATGACACGGTAGAAGATTTCATAGAAGTTTTTATTGACGATTTCTTAGTATTCGATAATTCATTTGACCAATGTCTTAATAATCTAGATAAAACGCTCGGTAGATGTAAAGAGACCAACCTTGTATTAAATTGGGAAAAATGACATTTTATGGTAAAAGAAGGTATTGTTTTGGGGCAAAAAATATCTGGGAAAGGGATCGAAGTTGACAAAGCTAAAATCGATGTAATTGCCAAATTACCTTATCCTACAAATTTAAAGGGCGTTAGAAGTTTTTCGGGGCATGCTAGGTTTTATCGCAGATTCATAAAAGATTTTTCCATGATTTCCAAACCAATGACCCAGCTTTTAATGAAAGAGGCTAAGTTCGATTTTTCCAAAGATTGTAAAAAATCATTTAATAAACTGAAAGAAAGATTGACCATCGCGCCTATCATAATATCTCCAGATTAAAGTATGCCTTTCGAATTAATGTGCGACGCCATTGATTTTGTAGTGGAGGCAGTCTTAAGACAAAGAATAGACAGAAAATTCAAACCTCTCTATTATGCTAGAAAAACTCTAAACGATGCCCAAGCACATTACACCACCACCGAAAAGGGACTTCTAGCAGTCGTCTTCTCTTTTGACAAATTCCGCCCTTACCTCATTTTATCAAAAACTATTGTCTACACTGATCATTTTGCTTTAAAGTCTTTGTTCAGCAAACAGGATGCCAAACCAAGGCTTATCAGATGGGTTCTGGTTCTTCAAGGATTCAATATCGAGATAAAAGATAAAAAAGGAGCGGAAAACTTAGCTGCCGATCACCTATCAAGACTCGAGAATCCGAATATAGGGGAATTAGCCAAATATGAAATCAAAGATAAATTTCCCGATGAGCATTTGATGATATTGAAATCCAAGCTAAATGATGAAGAGCCATGGTACGCGGATTTTGTCAACTACATTATTGTAAAAGTAGTACCTCCCGAATAGACACCAGAAAAGAAAAAGCAATTTTTCTCTCAAGTGAAAAATTATTTTTGGGACGAACCATACGCATTTAGATTTTGTCCGGACAATGGAATGAGAAGGTGCGTCGCTGGATGTGAAATCCTTGAAATTTTGGAACACTGGGGGACATCATAGTTCCTCAGTTACAAGAAGAAAAGTTTACGAAGCAAGATTCTATTGGCCTATTATCTTTAAGGATGCTAAAGAATATGTAATGAAGTGCAACAACAAGTCAGAAACTGGACCATTCATCGTGGAACGAGATGCTCAAAACATATAGTCAAGTAGTGAGGTCTTCCGGACATTTGGGGACAGGACTTTATGGGACCCATTTCCTGACTCAAGGGGGCAACAAGTATATCCTCATTCCGGTTTTGATTATGTGTCTAAATGGGTAGAAAGCTCAGGCTTCTACTACAAATGATGCTCGTGAGTGGAAAATTCTTAAAAGGTTTGTTGTTGCCAGATTCGAGTTCCTAAAGCCATAATCAGTGGATATGGGGGGGGGGGGGCACACTTTTTTGTACTCTAACTTAAAAAGCCTTTCTTTAGATAGGGGTTACTCATTGAATATGCAATGCGCATACCACCCTCAGACTAATGGCCAAACCGAAGTCACCAGCAGAGCTATCAAACGTATTTTAGAAAGATCGGTTGGATATAACCTAAAGGATTGGTCTGAAAAACTTAACGATGGACTATGTGCCTTCAGGACCGCCTACAAGACACCAATAAGATGTACCCTAATTAGGATGGTTTATGGAAAAGCTTGCCATCTGTCAGTTGAGATTGAACATAAAGCATACTGGGCACTTAAACAATGTAATATGGATCTCACGACAGCTGCAAAAAACCGTTTCATGAAGCTTAATGAACTAATGGAATTACGAGACGGAGCATATAAGAATACTCGAATCTAAAAGGAAAGAACTAAGAAATGGCATGACTCTAGGCTCCGCAAAGATAAGGATTTTAAGAATGGAGAAAAAGTCTTGTTGTTTAACTCGCCTTTAAAGTTACACCTAGGAAAACTCATATAGAAATGGACCGGTCCTTTCATAGTTAAAACCATGTACCCTTTTAGAGCAGTTGAAATCACCGACAATAATGGTTCGAGCCTTAAGGTTAACAGACATAGGTTAAAAAAATACCACGATAGAAGTTTCAACACAGATGATAACGAATTCATAGAGCTCGACACGTAAGAAGAGTGTTGAAAGAAAAAGGTCAAACTTAAAGACCAGCTGAAACAAAAGTGCTTCCCGGGAGACAACCCGGTCATTTTAATTGTTTGTCGCATTTTAATTGTTGCACAAGTCTGTCTTCCCAGACACTCTATACGGCGTATCGAACCCCTATAGATATGGCATATAGAAATGTCTGGACGTTATTAGTTTTTAAAACTAAATATTTAATTTCTAGTAATTTAGTTATTTCTGGAGGAACAATACGACGTATCCTAGGGTTTGGGATACGGCGTATTGATCCATGTATAGTTGTGTGTTTAATTGTTTTCCTGTACCATTGTAGCGAGATAGAATTTGCAGTTGTCTTCCAATCTTTTATACATGACCTTGCTAAAACTATGATATGGTATATGCGGAAAAAGACATGTGTTGAACTTATCCAGGCATGCTGAAGCCCTAGTCAACACACTTTTTGCTCAAGGACTCAACTTGGAGAACTATCACGAGCAAAACATCAGGAAGTTTTCCGTTCTAATTCTATTTTCTCTTATTATTTAATTGTTTTATCTATACAACAAGGACGTTATATAATTTAAGTGGGGGGATGGAGAATTAGAAAGTACTTGTCTTCTTTTTTACAAAATAACATGCAAAGTGCTTAAAACGGTCAAAATTTAAATTTTTTAGCATGACTTTTATAAAAATCACTAGTTACATTACCTAGCAGACTATAAGCCTTGATACATATTGTGAGTATGCCGGTGATGTAGTGGACTTTAGAACTTGGCCTGGCATATCACTCGAGACCGCCATGATTAGTACTATGGATTTAGATGGAAGAACATGTTCAACTGATAAATTTCTAGGATTAAACCAAATAGCCTACATGTCATAAAAATAACTAACCACACTTGTTAGTTAAATGCCATGTAACCCTTGATTACTCTCATTTTTAATGTAAAATCCCCTAGAACAACCTGTTGAGCCATTCTTTTCTTTTTCTACACAATATTATATGTTTCTTTACACCTTTGTACATTAGCCTACCGTGTAGATTAAGACTATTTATCTATGTTGCTAGTTGCTTTCGTGTAAAGTTTTGTATTTCCTGTGTCAAAGTGACAATTTTCTATCTCTGTAATGGTCGAGAAATTGCACAATGCAATGGGAAAAATATGTAGCTCGTAAGTTTTGCTACTTTTGCGATTATGAATTATGCCTGAAGAAGAAATGCTACAAGGAAAAGATTATCCAGACAAATTATGAAAGTGAAGACGGTGGAATTAAACCGAGATCTATAATGTATTTCAAAAAAAAGAAAAAAAAGAGAGAGAAGGAAGAAAAATAGTCGGTTCAAAAGAAGTTTATACCAAAGGAATTACTTAGAAGGATCGATTATTCGTTGATACGTTACAAAAATCAATGATGTAAAGTCTTGTAAAAAGTGGCCGATATCACCACTTATGTAAAAGTATGTAAAGAGCGGGATGTAAGAGAAGTTGATCGTTATGCGAACGCCAACTTAGGTTGTCTTTGTCATTTCTGTGATCGAGGCGTCTGTCTATATGTTCAAGTCTTTGTCATGGAACAGTCGGGGGAAAGTTACTAGCAACCGTACCTTATTTGTTGGCTTAATCTATTTTTTTGTGAATTTTACTTAAAACCAGTTTTACTTCCCTTTCCTAGCAACTAACCTTAGTGTCTACTCGAACAAGGACTTGTTCGAGCATGCATGTCTATTCTGTTGTTACAGCCATGTATGCATGTCTCAGCTGCCTTGTTGGATGACGACTTTTGGTGAAAGTTAGAAGCTCCCTACCCTATATCATTCTTCATCCTAACCGCTGGTTAAACACGAATAGGGATGTGTTCGGATTGTATATGTCTATTACGTCATTATGGTCATGTATGTATGATACAACTGCCTTGTTGGTATGATACTTATGGTGAAACACTATTGAATGATCAACCGTAAGCCTTCTTAACCTAATTTAGCTTTTAATTTGTTCTTCCTCATCTTTAGTGGTGGAGATGTGTATCCTTGCCAAGCCTATGATACAAAGCTAATCACGACTGAACAATTGAGCGTACTACTTAAATGTTGCACCCTAGATTAGTTGAGTGATTTGAGTGTTTTCATTTCCATATTTAGTGAGGAGCTCAGTTATGTACTGGTGATTAAGACAAAACGATGCTTAAACGGAAAATCCTCAACTTCGGTTGAGACACATTTTCATAAACTATAACTTTTTCAAAAGTCTACTTGAGGACAAGTAGGATTCAAGTGGGGGGATATTTGATGACATCAAATAACGTCACCTTATTATATCATTTATCCTATCTATTTTGCCAACTTTTATATAATTATTGCATTATTTGGTACTTAATTGCTTTAAAGTTGATAAATGCAGTAATTCAGGAGTGTTTTGTGAAGACAAGCTAAAAGGCGCATAATTTTGAGCTAAAACGATTAAGCACATACCACACGTACTAATTTAACGTAGTTTAGTTAAGATTTAAAGACTTCCTATTACATATTTATTTCGAATTGCCATTGAGAACGATCATGATCGTGATGATCATGCAAAGCGCAATGATAGTCATCAATGATTTCCGTATCCATGAAGATAACTATTCGAAGATACATTAAATCAAGTAAATTGGGAATGATATCAAAGATTTATTATGAACGTAGCGCGCACTCCAAGGAATCCAGCCCAATACGCCTTATCAACCTTGCTGGATATGGCATATCGAGTCTTTTTCAGACACTATAAATAGAAGACTCAAAAACGAGTTTTCAGTGTGCAATATCATATTCTTTATACCATACTCACTAAATATGAATCTATGAAGAGAAGATCAGCCACCAAGGTCAAGCATTGATCACAAATCCATAGAAGACATCGTGTAATTTTTACTCTCTTAATCGTTCAATTTTCATTGTTTGATTACGCTTGTATAATTACAATGGTTGTGGGCTAATACCCTCGGGTATTCACCATCTTAATGAAAGTTTAATGTTTGGGTTGTTTCAAAATAGATTTCTTAATTTATCGTTGATTGTTTAATTATGTTTATCACCTCATACTTGTTTATGTGTTTGAATATGCGACCTATCATTCAACTGGATCTAGTGATACGGACCAAGTAATCTAGATACCGGGATAGCTCTCCATATCGTGTTTCATAATACTGGACCAATAGGATCACAAATAACGTTCTATCTTTGTCTTTTGATTATGAGCTTAGCTAGACCGGTAGGTGACCCGTTTATGTTTCAGCAATCATGCTCTTAATTAACTGATAAAGATTGGAATAGTGGACTAACAGTATATAAAACACCGTCAAACAATAAGTGGGTAAAGTCCCGTTGGGCTAGGGTTTTAACAGGATCACAACTGCTTTAATTCTCTAAGATATATTATAATTAAACTAAAGGATGCTTTATGCGGATGCGTTAATTGTGACAAGATTAACCGTGTCTAGGTCTTAGGATGATGTCCCGCCTAAGTCTTAAGAATAATATGCCGCTTCGAGACAAATAAATCATTACACTAAAATAAACAAACCAGCATTGAACTGGATTTAATATGGCTAATACGGTTTTCTATCATTTGGCTTGTACTGCTTTTCTATCTTCTAATCTTCTTCTTTTGTGTTTATTGTGTATTGAATTGGTATTTGTTTCCACCAAACCTGTGCCAGTCTCTCAGGCTGAAAACCCCCATATCAATAGACAACGTACATAGCATAGGTTTAACTAGTAAATAGACTAATTAAAATACTGATAGAATATAGGATTAATATTCCACTCTTAGTGTTCGACACCCTACTTACCGCGAACTCCATCTTGACCGGGTACACTGCTCGTTAAAGTGTTGTTTTAGGTTTGTCGGCTAAATATAAATTTAAAACTTGATAATCAAATAATTGACCCTACACGACAGCACATCAGGTTTTTGGCGCCGCTGCCGGGGAGTGAAATAATTAAACCTTATTCTTATTAGTATTTCTAACCATTAATTTAAATTAGTTTAGTGTAATCTAATTATTTAAATTCTGTTTGTATTTATTCGCATTGTGTGTTTTAAATTGTTTGTTTAAATTCCCTTAAATAGTATTCTGTTCTGACTGATCACCTGATACGCCGTATCCACCAGTTGGATGCGACGTATCAAACCTTCTGCTCAGGACAGCGTATTGAGTTCTACAGTCTAAACGGCGTATCTGTTCCCCAAATAATACGGCGTATTTCGTGAACTCTATAAGGCGTACTGATATTCAACAGACCTATACAGCGTATTCACATCAATTAAATATGGTGTATCTGTTGTCTGATACAGTAACAGTAGTATTTTTTCCTGTTTTATGTGTTCCCTTCCTAGAGGGCACATCCTACTGATAATTTGGTCTTGGTCTCAGGAAATCGTCTAACAAGAGCTATGTCTGATATTACAACAGAATTTATCATAAGAGAAATCTTGGAGAATGCTGTGATAAATTCCAACTCAAAACTTACTGAAACATGGATTGATCTCGATAAACTTTGCAAGATCTTTAAAGATTTGCAGTATCACGCTTTCAGCGGAATGGAGGAGGATGATGTTGTCGACCACATTGTTGATTTCCTTCAAATACTAGCCCGATTAAAACGGCAATTTTTGACACTAATCAATTACGCATAAATATTTTCCCTCTCTCACTTACCGGGGACGCAAAAGTATAGTGGTCAAACGAACGGGATACTAAAATCACGGCTTGGGGAATGCTTGTCGGAAGGTTTTTTTGTAAATATTTTCCCTTATCCCGTAATGGAAAAAATAATATCGAAAACTACTGTAATAGGGACGGCCCTGGCTATTATGAAATCATGGCATGGATCGATTCAAAGCATGATGATAAAAGAATTGATCGAATGACTAAAAGCGCACTAGGTCATGCGTGGGTATATAGGTGGGGGATTAATGATTTTGAAGATGATACAGTGTCAAGCGATGAAGAATGGGAGGAGAATAAATATGGGAATCCTCCTAACGACTCATTCCCCAAACCTTATTTGAATACTAATAATGAAAGGGATAAAAGCTACCATAAGGAGAATAATGAGGACACTAACAAATCAGGTGATAAGGTTTTAAGTGGCGGGCCCTACTCTGAGGAATTAACTAATAGACAGCTCAACGAAAAGATATGTAAGGTGGAAAAATTCAAGGTGCTTAAATACTCTGTTGGAGATAGTGAAGAATTCTTAGCCATTTGCACACGCGAATCCAACTCTTGGGCGCAAACTGTTAACGGAGTATCCAGGATCTACTATGATATCTTTCAGAAGAAGGATTACAGATGGACCGTACATCGCACCAAATAAAGAGGAAGAAAAAAGGTCAAACTTAACGACCAGCTGAAACAAAAGTGCTTCCCGGGAGACGACCCGATCATTTTAATTGTTTGTCGCATTTTAATTGTTTATTGCACGAGTCTGTCTTCCTAGACACTCTATACGGCATATCAAACCCCTCTAGATACAACGTATAGACGTGTCTGGATGTTATCTGATTTTAAAACTTAATATTTAATTTCCAGTATTTAATTGTTTTTACAAAAACCATACGGTGTATCTTAGGGTTTGGGATACGGCGTATTGATCCATGTACAGTTGTGTGTTTAATTGTTTGTTTGCTTTTATATATGTTTAGAATGTATATAAACTTGCAAATGTTTTTTATAAAACTAAAAATAAAACACAAAACCATTTTAGAGACTAAATCTTTGATTTAGTTTAAAGCTTAAATATGATTTGAAACTAAACACTTGTTTTTATATAAATAACACTAAATAAATGTTATGATTGTTATTTATGTATTGTTCAAACTAATATTTATTCCACCTAGGTTATATATTAGTCATGAAAATGAACAACCTGACACACATAAATGATATAAAACAAGTATTAGACTTAAGTTAAAAATAGTTTTTTAACTTGTGCTACAAAGGATGAATGCATGCTTCCTCGTACACACTTTTTTGATCATGTATTTATAAAAAATAATACCCGTCAAATTTAAGTCATGCCGTCCAATTGGTTGAGAACACTTATATTTGCTTTTTACTTTGCGTGAGACGTAGGTGAACTATAACCCAAGGTGATTATTCTCTATGCATGAGACCTAGATATATTCTCACATGTTCTCGCATTGGATGACTTAATCGAGTTAAACAGGTGAGACCTTGGATCGAGGCAAGGATGGGACTAAACATGCCAGCTTAACATTGTTTCTCTGGTTACAAATGTCATGAGTCCTATATGGTCTAAGATCAACTGATGTGATGGTGGAACCTCAATGAGGATCTTAGCCTTTCGTAAAATTAATTATTTTATATTATAAACTTGGGTAGTTAATTTTAAAAGGATAATTATCGAAAATACTAAATTAAACTTTGTAATTTCTATTAATGACATTTATGCAACACAAACCGTAAACAAAAGTTTGTTTCCTTTCCTTATTAGAGGAAGACAAACTAAGGAAGACAAACTAAGTCTTCTTTCCTTGTAAGACTTATTCCTATCCTTTCTACTTGTATGAGAAAGCTATAATAGGAACACTTGAATTTTCCAATCCTAATCAAACTCAAAGCATACTTACTCGAGAAATCGTTTTGTCTTGTAAAAAGTCTAACGCTTAAGTACGGTTGCACATCTTATTTGGATGACTAGAGAACATGTATTCTATAGTCACCAAAATGATACATCTTGAAGCGTCAAGACATGGTATGAGTTTTAATAATTAGAAATGGAAATCTCAATAAATCGCGAAAGAGAAAAGGAAATTAATAGCATGTTTTCTAGTAGTTTTCCTTAACTCGATATTTTTCCTAAGATTCTACACACCCTTGAGGTAATGTAGAAGGAGGAATTGCATGCAAAACTTTCAAGTTAAAGAATGGCATTGATGGCTAGTCCATCATATATATAGTAGAACTTGATGCACTTCCTTGAATATCTAAGTACATGTTTACTAGTCCGTGAGGCTCACATTAGTGATAATGTGCAGATATTCAAAGAGTAGAAAAGTAAATAAATTGCTACTTGCACTTCATTGGTATAGACACACATTTAATGTTGTCTTATCCAGTGGGAGCAATGCATTTTACTACTGATATAGACGCACATGTAATGTTGTCTAAATTCAGTGGGAGCTATGAGCTTATCACCTTGTAAGTGACCCATTTTATTTCTAGCTGGTCTTGAAATAATACATTACTTTTCACATATGAAGCATCATAGTTTTATAAGAATCATTGCATATTATTCTATTAGATAACTTGTCGCTTTTCTGATGTCGCTGCCTGAAACGTTATCTATACAATGTTTATGCACGATTGCTTATTAAACAATAAAGTTCTAGATATACTAATAATGCAAATGTGATTTTAGTTTTGACTTAAATCATATCATATCTGTGACATTGTCATATTATTCATACAAACATACGGAAGCATGGTGGACTCATAACCCACTAGTCTCAGGATCGTAACCTAACTTATAATATGCTCACTTGTTTGTATAAATACTTGATGTTGGCCATGCACAAGTGGGAGAAATCTTAATTGTGTGCAAGGTACAACACATAACAATATGACTAATGGTTTTTCTTAACTGCATGATAAGAAAGCTAATATTCTACTAGGACATATACACTTCGATGTATGTCGCCCTACTTAGAACTAGTGTCAAGAAATAATAAATACATACTTCATCATACAATGTTTAAAGGTTTAGCCAATATGATTGTGTCTTCTTGTAAAGACATCAATAAGAAGAATGTAATTAACTTGAAAAGATAGTTGAAGCCAAGAGTCGGCGTTCAATAATACTTTATTTAATATGCTTGTGACTTCTTGTAAAGACATAAACATAAAGTCCTTGAACTGTTCTAAGACTTATAAAGTAAGCAATTGACTTGTCATGTCTCCTTGTCACGACATGTACATGAAGTCATTGAAATGTTCAAAGACTTATAACGTAATGTTAGCGATTAACGTGTTATGTCTTCTAGTTAAGACATGTACATAAAGTCCTTGAACTTCTCTAAGACTTCTACGTTATAGCATGCAATTGGCTTGAAATTAATGTTAATGCCATTATGTTTGAACAAATTGGCAAGTATGTGAGCCAAAGGGTATTAGGTTATCTATGGAATTGTGATACTGTCTCATAATCCCATTACTCATAGAATACCACATCGCTATGGTATGTCTGATGTGTAAAATCCAACTCTGTTGATATTGTTTGATTTTTGATAACTTTAACTACCCTACCTCTAATCTTATCAAGGTTAACAAAATTGAGTAAAGCCACGTGTTTACTCAATATGGTTCCAACCAAGAAGGTAACTAAGACACCATCAGGTTATGGAATGGGAAGACTCCCATTAAGTCTTAACTGAAGTTCTGAATTTGTTGAGATCACGTTAAGCGTGTTATTAGCAAACTAGAGTCAAGAACTGTCAGCGTACATTATACATCCCAAACGAGAACAATTTTATTGTTGCTCGACTTGCTGCGTATTTGGAGAAAGTCTCCTCTTACACGAAGCAAGTGGGAGCATCTGTTTTTGGAGAAAGTCTCTTCTTACACAACCTTCTGAATGCACTAGCTAACGACATAATAAATGTTGAGATATAGTCCATGAAAGAAAATCATTTTTGGAATTTGATTGATCTTTCACCAATCGGTAAGACTGAGAAGTTAAATTGGTTCTTCTAGGAGAAGACTAATATGGACAAAAATGTACACACATTTAAATGCACGCCTTGTGATAAGGGTTTTACTTATACTCAAGCAATTGACTATGATTAAAGCTTCTTTTCCTTGCAAGCGTTAAATGAATAAAGATATTAATTACCATACTTGATTTCATGAATATGAAATATGGCAATTGGATGTCAAAACTCCTTCTTGAATGATTACCTTTGCGAGGACGTTGTGTAATCAAAAGGGTTTATGAATCCAAGTTATCTTTAGAAAATGTGCAAGCTGTAAAATCCAAGTGGATTAGAGCATGCATCTAGGAGCTGGAATCTTAAGTTTAAATCAACAATTTGATTTTGATTGAAACAAAGAGATCTCCTGAGTACACCTTAAAGCTAGTCGGAGCATTATGTTTTGTCTTTCTTATATCTTATATGTTGTCAACATATTGGAAATAATATTTCACCTAAGCTAGATTTTAATCCTTAGTTTGGAATAATATTTCTATCGATAAATATAAGAAATAAAACATGTAACCTTGGAGCATAAGTTTACTAAGATAAACATACGCGATTAATAAGTCTAACACAACATGACACATCATTGAGCAAGACTCAAGTTCTATCTCACCTGATGAGTTAAACACATGTTTGAAAATGTTTGGTTCAGCTAAAGGTTTCATTATGTATGTCATGATATGTATTAGACTAAATTGTAACACTTGCATGAATGCAAGATGAACCTACAACCATAGTAACTAAGTGAAAGTCATTAGACTGCTATTGAAATAACATTGTAAAAGGCCATTAAAGGACTAAAGACATGTTCATTGTTTACGAATTTTAATAAGGATATTAGTGTTGAGCTTATACACTAATGCTTATTTTGATTGAGATATTTTCAATCCTATTCATAGCAGGATTTTCATCATAAATGATAATACTGTTGATTAGACATGCTTGATTGAAAGTATTGTTGCACTATTCATTAAAGAATAAAAATACTTTATAGTTTGGGAAGATGTTAAGAAGACTGTATCATATAGGTGGTTTTACTTGCTTCAAACAACCTATGCAATTTGTTATGGTGATGCTATTATTATTGTATTAGCACTTGAACGCACATATACAAAATGATAATCATCGTATTATTCAAAACTTTCACTGCTTGTGAGTTTTGAAACATGTATTCTCAAAGGTCACTCAGATGACAACTAAGTTGGTACTTTTTACAAAGTTAATGTCTTGTACCAATCATGTTTTAGTATTTGGATAATGGAACATCAAGGAGTTGTATTAAATAATGAATTGATATACCTAGTATGATTGTCTTCATTTATACAACTGTGTTCTATATTAGCATGTTGAATTCCATGGATAATTTATTTATTCTAAATCATCCATTGTCAGTTAATGATACGGGAGCATCATTGACTTAAGGCAAATGTGAGTGTTTTGGTCATATTAATATAGTATGAATATTAAAGGATGATACCGCCAAACTCATATGTTGTTCATAGGATGAACATTGGACTGACCCATCCTATGAGTATTCACTACATGGATCTGCGTCAATAGTGAATCTCGCAAGTGGTTATATCTCTCATCCTCAAACTTGAGATGCAAGTAGGTTTTGTGTGTGTGGAATGTCAATCTTAGATATGGTTCAACACTGACCTGTTAAAGGCTGCTATAAAGGCCATTTTCAGGAGGGATGTGAAACACATAACGGACACGTGCAGTTAAAATAGGATTTGGTACTCCACATGTTATAGGGAAAGATACTACTGGGCCCCTCAATGATTTAAATAGATGTATGTATGGCCGCACCCAAATGTAATTAAGATAATACTTTATTAATTTATTAATCTAGTTCAATGTCTAGATTGAGAAACGGAATGTTAAACATTAGAATGACTTATGATCCGTGTCTTATGTTTAACAAAGTGTCTGTAACAAAAGGATGATTGATATCTAAACTATTTAAAATAATATGTTTAAGAAACTATCTTTATATGTTTCTGGGGGCATTGGCGTGTTGCTAGACGCTAACCTTTGCTTGTATTATTCCTTGATTATTATGACGTGCGCAAGTGAGAGCTATTGGAGTATGCTCATGTCATAATAAATAATATACGGATGGAAACATGTGAGCCTATGGGGTCACACACATATACACTGAGGTGCCATTATATATATCATGTTTATTGTATTCAAGGTATATAAATAAACTACGTAACTCAGGATCAATATTGGGCTTATAATAACTAAGTAATGTACTTAGTTTATTGGACTGAGCAAACAAATGGCAAGCCCATTTGAGCCCACCATATGGCCGGCCTAAGATGTAAAGAAAAGAGAAGGAAAGCTAAAGGGGTTAATGGTTAATTGGATCATGATAACTACTAATTGATTTAGTCATTAGGAGTTACAAATCAATTAACCACTTACCAATTTAATTAGATTCATGATAACTACTAATTGATTTAGTCATTAGGAGTTACAAATCAATTAACCACTTACCAATTTAATTAGATTCATGATAACTACTAATTGATTTAGTCATTATGAGTTACAAATCAATTAAATACTTGCCAAGTTTTTCTCCTCTCTCTCTCTCTCTCTCTTCCTATAAAAGGGATGGCATAAACATAAACAAAATAAGAGTTTTTTTGTTTTCTTGATCTATTACTTTGATTCTTGTTCATTCAAAGTATAATCTAAGGTTATGGGTTTAAGGACTAGCATCCAAGAGGTATACGGTGAAGTGTAGTATGGATATTCATAGAGGTGATCTACTTTGGTCACTTGGTTTCTTGGATAGATCGTGTACAAGAGAAGGTTGTTCTTTGATTCTACCAATTAAGCTGCAAAGGTAATAATTGTTGTTTTTATTTTGATTGATCATATGACTCTTTGGATCCTTTGATAGGTGCATGTTCTGCTGCATTTTATATTTGATTATATGATATTCATTTGATTCAGAACCTATAGTGGTATCAAGAGCCATCATATGATGTCATATGATCATCGTGTATGCGTAAAAATGGCTAAAAACGCGTGTTTTTTTAATGGATTCAATAGGATAATTTTAAAACAGCCCCTAGGGCTTAATTTTGGAATTAATTTGACCCATATGGGGTCTTATGATCTGTGATTTTTGATCCCATAGCCATTTGTTATGCATACTTTAATTGGTTTTGTTATCGGGTACGTGTAAAATAACCTAAATCGCATGTTTTAGAACGATTCGTGAATCAGTTTTAAATCAGCCCCTTGGGCATCATTTTCTGTAATAATATGGTTATTATAAGGTGTTTAATACAGTACATAATGATCCTTAAGTCATTTGTTACACGTACCAATCGGGGTTTTAATTCTAGTTAATTTATTTCTTTGATTCGTTGGCTAACAATTTATTTCTTGTTAATTGTTGTGTATCCATGGAAAATACATGCATGTTTGGACATGGACTTAGCCAACACCTTGTTAATACATGATATTATGGTATTATTATGTTTTGTATGCAAAGCCGATGAAAACCTTGACCACTTGTGACTTGATTCTCTTGTAATTGCATTTAATTTCAGTTTTAGGTTTTGCCATTGTTTTGGCTTCTTTTTGTATGCTTTTAATTTTTGTTGTAGCCATTGTTTGGACACATTACATTAGCTAGATGATAGGTAAAGTGTATCTTATTATCAAATTATTTTAATCGTTGTTTGGATTCGAATGGCACAATAGTTAAAGGCATAAAGTCAGATTCGGAGCTGCTGGAGTAACTTCCACTAAAAATGGATTTCTCTAAGTTCTATAAGGAGTTAGAGGCTTAATTTTTGGGAGCAGGTGCACAACTCATGGGGCTACAATTTTTTCAACTGGAGCTCAGATTAGGGAAGAATCCTTCTAGGAGTTTCAGACCCATGAAGTCAACTAAAATTTTATGGCAGTTTTGGGCATCATGTTCTTTTAGGGTTTCACTTGCTCATGATGGTTCTTGAAGCAAGTGGGAGCCCTCCTTGTGGTTGTGTGGTTAACCCTTAGTTGACTTTTTGGTTCTTGTGATGGCTTACGAGACCAAGCATAGGTTTTTTCATCGGTTGAGGCTTTGCATACTTATGGTTGTGTTTGTTTGTTTCCTTTTATATATGTTTGGAATGTATATAATTTAAAAATGTTTTTATAAAACTAAAAAATAAAACACAAACGAATTCTAGAAACTAAATATTTGATTTAGTTTAAAGTTAAAAATGATTTGAAACTAAATATTTGTTTTTAATAAATAACACTTAATTTATTATGCTTGTTATTTAATTTATATATTGTGCAACTAATATATATCTCACTTAGGTTATATATTAGTCATTTAAATGGACAATTTGACACACATAAAAGTAAAACAATGATTAGACTTAAGTTAAAAATGGTTTTTAACTTGTTCTATGAAGGATGAATGCATGCTTCCTCGTACACATTTTTGATCACGTATTTATCAAAACTTATACCCGTCACAAATTTAAGTCATGCCGTCCAATTGGTTGAGATCACTTGCAATTACCTTTTGCTCCGTGTGAGACGTAACCCAAGGTGATTATTCTCTATGCGTGAGACTTAGATATATTTTCACATGTTCTCATATTAGATGACTTAATCGAGTTAAGCAGGTGAGACCTTAAGCCGAGGCAAGGATGGGACTAAACATGCCAACTTGACATTATTTGCTCATTCACTAGTGTCATGAGTCCCATACGGTCTAAGAATTACACAAGTCTTGCAATTGGTGAACGTCACCTACCTATTGAATCTATCATTGCTAGCAGATCAACTGATGTGATGGTGGAACCTCAATGAGGATCTTAGCCTTTCGTAAAATTAATTGTTTTATATTATAAACAAGGGTAGTTAATTTTTAAAAGGATAATTGTCAAAAATACTAATACGGACTTTGTAATTTCTATTAATGACATTTATGCAGCACAAAACCGTAAACAAAAGTTTATTTCCTTTCCTTGTTAGAGGAAGACTATCTAAGTCTTCTTTCCATGTAAGAAAATGACTTATTCCTATCCTTGCTACTTGTATGAGAATGCTATAATAGGAACACTTTAATTTTCCAATCCTAATCAAACTCAAAGCATACTTACTCGAGAAATCATTTTGTCTTATAAAAGTCTAACGGTTAAGTACGATTGCACATCTTATTTGGATGACTATAGAACATGTATTCTATAGCCACTAAAATAATACATCTTGAACCGTCAAGACATTCTATGAGTTTTAATAATTAGAAATGGAAATCTCAATAAATCACGAAAAAGAAAAGAAAATTAATAGCATGTTTTCTAGTAGTTTTCCTTAACTCGATATTTTTCGTAAGATTCTACACATCCTTGAGGTAATGTAGAAGGAGGAATTGCATGCAAAACTTTCAAGTTAAAGAATGGCATTGATGGCTAGTCCATCATATATATATAGTAGAACTTGATGCACTTCCTTGAATATCTAAGTACATGTTTACTAGTCCATGAGGCTTACATTAGAGATAATGTGCATATATTCAAAGTATAGAAAAGTAAATAAATTACTACTTGCACTTCATTGGTATATACACACATTTAATGTTATCTTATCCATTGGGAGCAATGCGTTTTACTACTGATATAGACGCACATGTAATGTTGTCTAAATTTAGTGGAGCTATGAGCTTATCACCTTATAAGTGACCCATTTTATTTCTATTTGGTCTTAAAATAATACTTACTTTTCATATGAAGCAGTCATAATTTTATAAGAATCATGGCATATTTATTATACTAGAATAAACTTGTCTATTTGTCGCGTCTGAAATAATTATCTACACATATTTATGCATAATTGATTATTAAACAATAAGTTCTATTTATAATTATAATGCCAAATGCTGATTTTAGTTTTGATTAAATCATCATTATATATGTGATATTGTCATATTAATCATAGTCTCAGAATCGTAAAATCCTGAATAGATATGTCACTGTTTGTATAAATGCTTGATGTTGTGTCATGCACAAGTGGGAGAAATCTTAATTGTGTGCAAGGTACAACACATAACAATATGACTAATGCTGTTTTTTCATAACCGCCATGGTACGAAAGCCAAGATTCTACTAGGACTTATCACACCTCGATGTATGTATCTCTATACTCTAGAATTAGTGTCAAGAAATAATGAATACTACCTTCATTCATATTCACTAAAAGGTTTAGCCAATATGATTGTGTCCTCTTGTAAAGACATCAATAAGAAGTATGTAATTAACTTGAAAAGACTGTTGAAGCCAAGAGTCGGCGTTCAATAATAACTTTATCTTAATTGCTTGTGAATTCTTGTAAAAGACATAAACATAAGGTCCCTTGACTTGTTCAAAGATTTATAAAGTAAGGCAATTGACTTTTAATGTCTCATTGTCACGACATTGTACATAAAGTCATTGAAAATGATCATAGACTTTTAACGTAATGTTTGCGAATTACGTGGTATGTTCTTCTAGTTAAGACATATACATAAAAGTCACTTAAACTTATTTAAGACTTTTACGTTATAACATGCAATTGGCCTAAAAATTACATGTTTAGCCATTATGTTTGAACCAAAATTGGAAAGTATGTAAGCCAAAATGTTACTTAGGTTTATCTATAATGAATTGTGATACTGTCCTCATTATCCCTTTACTCATAGAATACCATATTGCTATGGTATGGTCTTTTGTGTAAAATCAAAACTCCTGTTGACATTGTTTGATTTTTTGATAACTTTAAACTACCTACTCTAATCTTATCACATTAAACAAATTGACTAAAGCCACGTGTTTACTCAATATGGTTCCAACCAAGAAGGTAACTAAGACACCATTAGGTTATGGAATGGGAAGACTCCCATTAAGTCTTAACTAAAGTTCTGAATTTGTTGAGATCACGTTAAGCGTGTTATTAGCAAACTAGAGTCAAGAACTGTTAGTAATATTATTACACCTCCAAACGAGAACAATTTTATTGTTTCTCGACTTGCTGTATATTTGGAGAAAGTCTCTCTTACAAGAAGAAGTAGGAGCATCTATTTTTTGGAGAAAGTTCTCTTTTACGACTTTGAATGCATAGCGATACGACATATGTTTGAGTCCCTCGTAGTCATAAAGAAAATCATTTTTAGAATTTGATTTGTCTTTAACAATCGGTAAGACTGAGATGTTAAATTGGTTCTTCTAAAAGAAGACTAATATGGATAAAAATGTACACACATTTAAACGCGCGCCTGTGGTAAGGGTTTTACTTATACTCAAGCGATTGACTATGATTAAAGCTTCTTTTCCTTGTAAGCGTTAAAATGTGAATAAGATCATTAATTACCAAACGTGATTTCATGAATATGACATCATGAAATTGGTATGTTGAAAATCCTTCTTGAATGGTATTACCTTTTGCATAGAGGACGTTGTGTTAATCAAAATGAGTTTATGAATCCAAGTTATCTTTAGAAAATGTGCAAACTGTTAAAATCCAAGTGTGGTTAGAGCATGCATCTAGGAGCTAGAATCTTAAGTTTAAATCAACAATTTGTGATTTGATTGAACAAAGAGAAACTACTGTAGTACCATCTTAAATAGCTAAGGCGGAGCATTATGTTTTTGTCTTTCTTATATCTTATATGTTGTCAACATGTTGGAAATAATATTTCACCTAAGCTGGATTTTAATACTTAGTTTGGAATAATATTTCTATCGATAAATATAAAAAATAAAACATGTAACCTTGGAGCATATGTTTACTAAGATAGACATACGCGATTAATAAGTCTAACACAATATGACACCTCATTGAGCAAAAGTTCTATCTCACCTGATGAGTTGAACACATGCATGAAAATGTTAGTTAAGCTAAAAGTTTCATTATGCATGTCATGATATGTATTAGACTAAATTGTAACACTCGCATGAAAGCAAGATGAACCGAAAACAATAGTAACTAAGTGAAAGTCATTAGACTACTATTGATAGAACATTCTAAAAGGCTTACAAAGGACTAAAGACATGTTCATCATTTACGGATTTTAATAAGGAGATTAGTGTTGAGTTTATACACTAATACTTAGCAGGATTTTCATCATAAATGATAATAATTTGTTAAAATAGACATGCTTGATTGAATGCATTGTTGCACTATTCATTAAAGATATAAGTATTACTTTATAGTTGGAAGCTGTTAAGAAAGATCTGCTACTCATATAGATGGTTTGCTTACCTCAACAAACAAAACATTAGAGATAATGTGCAGATATTCAAAGTATAGAAAAGTAAGTAAATTACTACTTGCACTTCATTGGTTTAGACACATTTAATGTTGTCTTATCCATTGGGAGCAATGCATTTTACTACTGATATAGACGCACATGTAATGTTGTCTAAATTTAGTGGGAGCTATGAGCTTATCACCTTATAAGTGACCCATTTTATTTCTATCTGGTCTTAAAATAATACATAACTTTTCACATATGAAGCATCATAATTTTATAAGAATCATTGCATATTATTCTACTAGATAACTTGTCTCTTGTCGCTGTCTGAAACATTATCTACACAATATTTATGCATAATTGCTTATTAAACAATAAAGTTCTATATATACTTATAATGCAAATGTGATTTTAGTTTTGACTTAAATCATATTATATCTGTGATATTGTCATATTATTCATAGTCTCAGAATCGTAACCTGACTCATAATATGCTCACTTGTTTGTATAAATGCTTGATGTTGTGTCATGCACAAGTGGGAGAAATCTTAATTGTGTGCAAGGTACAACACATAACAATATGACTAATGTTTTTTCTTAACAACATGGTAAGAAAACTAAGATTCTACTAGGACTTATACACCTCGATGTATGTCTCCCTACTTAGAACTAGTGTGAAGAAATAATGAATACCTACTTCATCATATTCACTAAAAGGTTTAGCCAATATGATTATGTCTTCTTGTAAAGACATCAATAAGAAGTATGTAATTAACTTGAAAAGACTGTTGAAGCCAAGAGTCAGCGTTCAATAATACTTTATTTAATATGCTTGTGACTTTTTGTAAAGACATAAACATAAGGCCCTTGAACTATTCAAAGAGTTATAAAGTAAGCAATTGACTTTTCATGTCTCCTTGTTACGACATGTTCATAAAGTCATTGAAATGATCAAAGACTTATAAAGTAATGTTAGCGATTAACGTGTTATGTCTTCTAGTTAAGACATGTACATAAAGTCCTTGAACTTCTCTAAGACTTCTACGTTATAGCATGCAATTGGCCTAAAATTACTGTTAATGCCATTATGTTTGAACAAAATTGGCAAGTATGTGAGCCAAAAGATATTAGGTTATCTAAAGAATTATGATACTGTCTCATAATCCCTTTACTCATAGAATACCATATTGCTATGGTATGTCTGATGTGTAAAATCAAACTCTGTTGACATTGTTTGATTTTTGATAACTTTAACTACCCTACCTCTAATCTTATCCACGTTAACAAAATTGACTAAGCCACGTATTTACTCAATATGGTTCCAACCAAGAAGGTAACTAAGACACCATCAGGTTATGGAATGGGAAGACTCCCATTAAGTCTTAACTAAAGTTCTGAATTTGTTGAGATCACGTTAAGCGTGTTATTAGCAAACTAGAATCAAGAACTGTTAGTAAATATTATACCTCCCAAACGAGAACAATTTTATTGTTGCTTAACTTGTTGTATATTTGGAGAAAGTCTCCTCTTACAAGAAGAAAGTGGGAGCATCTATTTTTGGAGAAAGTCTCTTCTTATACGACCTTCTGAATGCACTAGCGGACGACATAATGAATGTTGAGATGTAGTCCATAAAAGAAAATCATTTTTGGAATTTAATTTATCTTTCAACAATCGGTAAGACTGAGATGTTAAATTGGTTCTTCCAAAAGAAGACTAATATGGACAAAAAATGTACACACATTTAAACACGCGCCTTGTGGTAAGGGTTTTACTTATACTCAAACGATTGACTATGATTAAAGCTTCTTTTTCTTGCAAGCGTTAAATGAATAAAGATATTAATTACCATACTTGATTTCATGAATATGAAATATGGAAATTGGATGTCTATACTCCTTCTTGAATGATTACCTTTGCGAGGATGTTTTGTTAATCAAAAGGGTTTATGAATCCAAGTTATCTTATCTTAGAAAATGCAAACCGTAAATCTAGTGTGTAATAGAAGCATGCATCAGGAGCTGAAATCTTAAGATTAAATCAACAATTAGATTTTTGATTTGAACAAGAGAACTCCTGAGTACATCTAAAGCCTTGTCGGAAGCATTATGTTTGTTTTCTTATATCTAATATTTTGGTCACATTATTAGAAATAATATTTCACCTAAGCAAGGATCTAAATCTTTAGTGGAATACAATTTCTATTGATAAAATAAAAAATAAAACATGTAAACCTGGAGCATATTTTACTAAGATAGACAAAACCAATTAATAAGTCTAACACAATATGACACCTCATTGAGCAAAAGTTCTATCTCACCTAATGAGTTGAACACATGCATGAAAATGTTAGATAAGCTAAAAGTTTCATTATGCATGTCATGATATGTATTAGACTAAATTGTAACACTTGCATGAAAGCAAGATGAACCGGCAACAATAGTAACTAAGTGAAAGTCATTAGACTACTATTGATAGAACATTCTAAAAGGCTTGCAAAGGACTAAAGACATGTTAATCATTTATGAATTTTGATAAGGAGATTAGTGTTGAGTTTATACACTAATACTTATTTTGATTGAGATAATTCCTTAATCCTAGCAAAGCAGGATGTTGCATCATAATGGATAATACTGTTGACTAGACATGCTTGATTGAAAGCACTGTTGCACTATTCATTAAAGAATAAGAATACTTCATAGTTTGGGAAGCTGTTAAGAAGATTGTCTTATATAGATGGTTTTGCTTACCTCAAACAACCTATGTAATCTGTTATGGCGATGCTAGTATTATTATATTAGCACTTGACGCATCATAAACAAAATGACAATCATCGTATTATTCAAAACACTACACCCTTTGTGAGTTTGAAACAGTAATTCCTTAAGTTCACTCATAAAAGAAAAAGATGCCAACTTAGGGTTATAATACTTTACAAGTCAAAGTCTTGTACTAAACATGTTTATCAAGCTTGAAACAATGAACATCGACCTTCAAGTATTCTCATGTTAAATCATATTTTTTAGTATTTGGATAATAGAAACATTAAGCGTTTGTATAATAACAAGAATGATATACTTGGTATGAACGTCTTCATTTATACAATTGTGTTCTATATTAGCATGTTTAATTCCATGAATAATTTACTTATTCTAAATTGTCCATTGTCAGTTAATGATATAGGAGCATCATTGAATTAAGGCAAATATGAGTGTTTTGGTCATATTCATATAGTATGAATATTAAGTAAGACACCGCAAACTCAATGCTGTTAATAGGATAGTAACATTGGACTGACCCAACCTATGAGTATTCACTACATGGATGCGCGTCAATTAGTGAATCTTGCCAAAGTCTCTCATCTCAGACTTAAGATTCAAGTAGGTTTTGTGTGTTGGAATGTCAACGTTAGAATGTTCAACTGCTGACCTGTTAAGGTCTTCGTATAAAGGCCATTTTCAGGAGAGAATGGAAACACAAAACAGACACATGCAGTTAAATAGGATTTGTTTACTCCACATGTAATGGAGAAAGATACTACAGCTCCCCATTGATGATTTGAATATATGTATGTTTAGGCCGTTACCCAAGTGAAATTATGATAATCCTTGATTAATTTGGTAATCTAGTATTAATGTCTATTCGAGAAACAAAATGTCAAACATTATAATGACTTATGTTCTGTGTCTATGTATAACATAGTTTTGTAACAAAAGAAGGATTGATATCGAAACCATTTAAATATTATATGTTTAGAAACTATCCTCATATGTTTATGGGATCCTTGTCGTATGCAAGATGCTAACCTTTGTTTGTATATTACTTGATTATTATGACATGCGCAAGAAAGGAGCTGTTAGAGTATGCTCATGCATAATAAATAATATACGGATGGAAAGATTGGCACCTATTGGGTCGCACACTATATACCCTGAGGAGCCACAGTATATATATCGTTGTTTATATGTATCAAGTATGTATATAGAACTACGTACACTCTGGATTTCAATATAGGAATATAAGTAACTAAGAAAGTACTTAGTTTTATTGTACTGAGCAAACAAAGTTGCAAGCACCATTTTGAGCCGACCCTATAGCCGGCCAAAGATGTAAAAGAAAAGAGAAGGAAAACTCAAGGGGATTAATGGTTAACTGGATCATGATAACTACTAATTGATTTAGTCATTAAGAGTTACAAATCAATTAACCACTTACCAAATTAATTGGATTTATGATAACTACTAATTAATTTAGTCATTATGCATTACAAATCAATTAGATACTTACCAAGTTTTTCTCCTCTCTCTCTTCCTATAAAAGGGACGGCATAAACATAAACAAAATAAGAGTTTTTTTTGTTTTCTTGATCTATTACTTTGATTCTTGTTCATTCAAAGTATAATCCAAGGTACGAGTTTAAGGACTAGCATCCAAGAGGTATAAGGTGAAGTGTAGTATGGATATTTATAGAGGTGATCTACTTTGGTCACTTGGTTTCTTGGATAGATCGTGTACAAGAGAAGGTTGTTCTTTGATTCTACCGATTACGCTGCAAAGGTAATAATTGTTGTTTTTATTTTAATTGATCATATGACTCTATGGATCCTTTGATAGGTGCATGTTCCGCCGCATTTTATATTTGATTATATGATATTCATTTGATTCAGCACCTACAATCTCACTTTATTTATTGTGTATATGTCATGTCACAGTTATGATTGTATGAAATCTAACGTGGATTATATTTTCTTGTTATTTGTAGAAAATGCCTCCAAGGAAAGCACCCAAAACCAAAACCACCCCAACCACAACAACCACCACCACTACCCCTATGACTGATGATCAATTTAAGGCACTAATTCCCCAAGGAGTTGCCGATGTGTTGGCAGAACGTGATGCAACCAAAAGCAGAAATGGCGAAGATAGCCATGATTCAGGAACATGTGTTAGAAGGACAAAATGAGTTTCTTGTGAGTGCACTTACCCAGACTTCATGAAATGCCAACCCCTATATTTTAAGGGTACTAAAAGAATTGTCGAGTTGACTCAGTGGTTTGAAAGAATGGAAACTATGTTTCGTATAAGCAACTGCACTGTGGAAAACCAAAACAAGTTTGCCACTTGTACTCTTCTTGGAAGTGCTCTAACGTGGTGGAACTCCCATGTTAGGACTATTGGTCACGATGTTGCATATGCAATGACTTGGACAAACACCGACAAAAACTGCCCAAGGGGCGAGATTAAGAAGCTGGAGGTTAAGATGTGGAATCTGAAGGTTAAAGGTACCGATGTGGTAAGCTATAACTAACATTTTCAAGAACTGGCATTGATGTGTGCTAGGATAGTTCCTGAAGAGTTTGATAAGATCGAGAGGTATGTCGGTGGTTTGCCCGACATGATTCACAGAAGTGTAATGGCATCTAAGCCAAAGACCATGCAGGATGCAATTGAATTGGCAACTGAACTGATGGACAAAAAGATCAACACCTTTGTTAAACGTCAGGCTAAAAACAAGAGAAAGTTTGATGACACGCCAAGGACCAATCAGAAACAACAACAACAAAACAAGAAGCAGAACACTGGCATGGCTTACACTGCTGGGTCTGGTGAGAAGAAACCTTATGGAGGATCTAAACCTCTGTGCTCTAAATGCAACTATCACCATCATGGTCAGTGTACTCCCAAATGCCACAAGTGCAATAGAGTTGGCCATCTGGCCCTTGACTGTAGGAGTCCTACAAATGGCAATACTGCTAACAACCAAAGGGGCACTAGGCAGGTCAGAAAGCTACTTGCTTTGAGTGCGGAGCCCAGGGACATTTCAAGAGGGAGTGTCCAAAACTGAAGAACAACAACTGAGGCAACCCAACTGGGAATGGCAATGCTCCAGTAAAAGTGTATGCGGTAGGCCATGCAAAGACAAACCTAAACTCTAACGTCGTTACGGGTACATTCCTTCTAAACAACCGCTATGCTTCTATCTTATTTAATACTAGTGCCGATAGGAGTTTTGTGTCTACTGCATTTAGCTCCCAAATTGATATCACACCAACTACCTTAGATCATTATTATGATGTTGAACTAGCTGACGGGAGAATAATTAGGTTAAACACTATCATTTGGGGTTGTACATTAAACCTCTTAAATCACCTATTCAACATAGACTTAATGCCCGTAGAACTTGGTAGTTTTGACGCCATAATTAGTTTCGATTGGTTAGCAATGTACCAAGTTGTCATTGTTTGTGCCGAGAAAATCGTTCATATTTCCTAGGAAATGAAACGTTGATTGTTCGTGGTGACGAAAGCGACCGGTGAAACGAGACTCGTTTGAACATCATCTCGTGTACTAAAACACAGAATTACATGCTAAAAGGATGTCACGTCTTTTTGGCACATGTTACTACAAAGGAGACTGAAGACAAGTCAGAAGAGAAGCAACTTAAGGACGTGTCAATCGTTTAGGATTTTCCTGAAGTATTTCCTGAAGACTTGCCGGGTCTCCCTTCGACTCGACAAGTGGAATTCCAAATCGATTTGATACCTGGTGTTGCACCTGTAGCACGGGCACCTTATCGATTGGCCCAGTCTAAAATGAAAGAATTGTCGGACCAACTGAAGAAGCTATCCAACAAAGGCTTTATAAGGCCTAGTTCCTCACTTTGGGGAGCTCTGGTCTTATTTGTCAAGAAGAAGGATGGATCATTTCAAATGTGCATCGACTACCGAGAACTGAACAAGCTAACGGTGATTAATAGTTATCTACTCACAAGGATCCAACGTTTATTCTAAGATAGACCTGCGATCAGGTTATCACCAGCTTCGAGTACGTGAAGAAGATATTCTGAAGATGGCATTCAGAACTCGATATGGTCATTACGAGTTCCAAGTTATGCCATTTGGTTTGACAAATGCACCATCGGTATTTATTAATCTCATGAATCGGGTGTGCAAGCCATATTTGGATAAGTTTGTGATTGTCTTTATTGAAGATATCCTCATCTATTCAAGGAACAAGAAGGAACATGAAGAACATCTTAAGGCAATTCTGGAATTACTTAAGAAATAGGAGTTGTATGCTAAATTCTCTAAATGTGAATTTTGGATTCCCAAGATACAATTTCTTGGCCACGTGATTGATAGTCAAGGCATTCACGTGGATCTCGCCAAGATCGAATCCTTAAAAGATTGGGCATCTCCTAAGACACCAATGAAGATTCGTTAATTTTTAGGTCTTGCAGGTTATTATCGAAGATTTATCGAAGGATTTTCAAAGATTGCCAAATCAATGACCAAGCTTACTCAGAAAGGAGTTAAGTTTGATTGGAGTGACAAGGAGGAAGCCACCTTCCAGTTAATAAAGCAGAAGTTGTGCAGTGGGCCGATTCTAGCTCTACCTAAAGGAAGCGAGGATTTTGTGGTTTATTACGATGCTTCGCATAAAGGATTGGGTGTTGTATTAATGCAAAGGGAGAAAGTAATTGCTTATGCATCATGCCAATTGAAAATTCATGAGAAAAATTATACGACTCATGATTTAGAACTTGGATCGGTAGTGTTTGCTCTAAAAATTTAGAGACACTATTTATACAGAACCAAGTGTACGGTGTTCACCGATCACAAGAGTTTACAACACATTCTTGATGAAAATGAGCTGAACATGAGGCAACGTCGTTGGTTAGAGTTCCTCAGCGATTACGATTGTGAAATACGTTATCACTCGGGGAAAGAAAACGTAGTGGCCGATGCCTTAAGCCGTAAAGAACAGAATAAACCATTACGGGTTCGAGCCTTAGTCATGACTTTTGGTTTGAATATCCCCAAACAAATTCTGGCAGCTCAAATAGAGGCACAAAAACCAGAGAATCTTAAAAATAAAGATGTAGGAGGTATGATCAGGAAGGATATACCGAAGGAGAAGTTGAAACCCCGCGCGGACGGAACTCTATGCTTAAATGGCAGGATTTGGTTGCCATGTTATGGTGATTTGAGGACTGTGATTATGCACGAGTCCCACAAGTTAAAATACTCTATCCATTTGGGTTCTGACAAGATGTATCAGGATATGAAGAAGCTATATTGGTGGCCCAATATGAAGGCCGACATTGCCACCTATGTTAGTAAATGTTTGACATGTGCTAAGGTCAAGGCTGAACACCAAAGGCCATCGGGTTTGTTGGTGCAACCCGAGATACCTCAATGGAAATAGGATAATATTACTATGGATTTTATCACAAAGCTTCCTAAGTCGTCATAAGATTATGACACCATTTGGGTGATTGTTGACCGAATTACTATGATCCCATGGAAAGATTGACAAGAATGTACCTGAAAGAGGTAGTCACGAGGCATGGAATACCTGTCTCAATCGTTTGTGATCGCGACCCTAGGTTCGCATTAAATTTCTAGAGGTCACTTCAGAAGGCCTTGGGTATGAAATTGGATATGAGTACTTCATACCATCCACAAACTGATAGACAAAGCAAGAGGACTATTCAAACTCTCGAGGATATGCTGCGTGCTTGTGTGATCGACTTTGGAAAGGGTTGGGTTAACCATTTGCCATTAGTTGAGTTTTCATATAACAATAGTTATCACGCTAGTATCAAGGCTGCACCATTTGAAGCACTTTATGGTCGAAAGTGTCGTTCACCTGTTTGTTGGGCCGAGGTTGGAGAGGTTTAACTCACCGGTCCAGAAATAGTTGAAGAGACAACCGAGAAGGTCATTCAGATCAAGCAAAGAATTCAAGCCGCTCATGATAGGCAAAAGAGTTACACTGATTTAAAGCGTAAGCTGATGGAATTTCAAGTTAGAGATAGAGTTATGCTTAAGGTTTCACCTTGGAAAGGGGTCGTACGTTTTAGCAAACAGGGGAAGTTAAACCCCAGGTATGTTGGGCCATTCAAGGTGTTGGAAAAGGTTGGAGCCGTTACTTATAAGCTTGAGCTTCCTCAAGAGCTGAGCAGAGTTCACAATATGTTTCATGTATCCAACTTGAAGAAGTACTATGCCGACGAACCATTAGCTGTTCTGTTGGATGGAATCATTAAGGTTCGATGGAACTCTAGGAGAGGTCCTGAGTTCACATGGGAACGTAAAGACCAATTTCAAAAGAAGTATCCGCACCTCTTTACAATAACCGCACCGTCGTCAAGTGCCACGTCTTAATCCTTGAGGACAAGGCTCATTTAACGGGGGAAGACTATAACACCTCGTGTTTTTAGGTCATTTTACAACGGTAATAACGTTGTTGTCCGAAAAACCGGCACAGTGAGAGCTACCCACCCAAATGGGGACGTCCATCCCAAATAGATCTATTTATAACACTCGCGCTTACAATCCAGTAATTGACAGTTCATGATAATGGGCTCAGTGGGTTATCGCTACTTAGGCAAACACGTAATCATTATAAAATGTACACTTGCGTCCAATTGTAAAACAAAGCATGTTCTCACCCCAAGGATGTAAATCATTTAAATAATTGTAAAGCAGGGGGGCTATGAACTCACCTTAGTAGGTAGTCCTCCGCGAATGGTAATTATACCCAAGTATGGCAATGAATCACACCGTCAAATACCTAAGTAAATACGGCCAGTCTTAGTCTACAAGTTATAGGGCTAACACTTCATCATAAACTACAATTAAAATGCTAGTTTTATATACATTGTTATCATTTGTGTGGTGGTGTACATGTTTATTGTATTCGTCTTTGCTCGTTGGCTCTTGGGAAGGTATATGACTACACACGTACAAGTATATGTATAAGTGTTATTAATAAACATATATATATATATATATATATATATATATATATATATATATAATATATATATATATATATATATATAAAAAATATATATATATATATATATATAAATAATCGTATTGGTATCTATTCGTAATTCGTGTATAATTGTATAATATCCGTTTAATATATACCTACTCCGATACTGTAAGTGTTTATAAAAATCACTTTTGTTCGTAAAATATCCTTAGGTTTTCTATATTTACAAAAAAATAGTCCTTATGTTTATAAAATTTGAGTATTGACACTTTTAACCCCTTAAGTTCCTAGTTTTACACTTTTAGTCCCCTAACTTCCAAGAATTACATTCTAGGTCCAAATAAGTTTTGAAAAGTGACAAAAGGTTTTATTAGACTCCAATAAGCCATATAAGCTATGACAGCTTATAAATAAGCTCAGATGAGCTTATTTAAGCTTATTGGGGTTTTTAGGCCCGTTAAGGTCCATTAAGCATTCTAATGGTCCAATAAGGATTTCAAAAGCACATAAGCCTCTCAGATAAAGCTCAACTAAGCATATAAAAGTATATTTAAGCTGCATTTACCGTTGGCTTATCTGTAAGACCAATAAGCTCTCGTAATGGGCTATTTGGGCCCAATATGAACTCGTTATAGGTTTATTAAGGTGTGGTCTTATTTCAAGAGATCCAATTTTATCTAAGTCTATAATAAGCCTCTATAAACTACAATAAGCTCACAAAATAAGCTGTTCAAGCTATTCGTGGCTATGGACCATTGTTTGCACACGGTAAGGGTAGGCCAAGCCCATTAAGGGTTCGATTTGGTTTCTAATGTATATTAGGGTTCATATAAGTCCCACAAGTATATCAAATCCCTTAATAAGTTCAAGGAGCTTATTAATAACTGTGGACGCCAATTAGTTATGACTTGTTGGGCCTACTTGGCCCAATAGTGGGCTGTTGGGTTTAATAAGCCCATTAGTGGTCCGTTAAGCTTATTACTAGCTCTAGGGTTCCATTAGGGTTTTCGTTAAGTCCTCAAGTCTTTGTTAAGCACCCTAATTCCCCTTATAAAGCCAAAACTATAAGCCATTTAACCCTGGTTGGCTACATTGGCCCAACAGTGGACAAATACGATCCACTGTTGAGGAGCGTATGTTGTGTTCGCTAGGACGTTAACAACAAACGAACACTTTGAGCTTATTTGACCCACCTATGGCTCGTGTTTAACACATGCAAATGCTCCTAACTAGTCAAATCTCCTTCCCGATCCCAAGCCAATCAAGTTAACATAATAATGTTTACGTGCATATTGTGTCCCAATTGTTAGAACTCATAGTGGTCTTATACTCATGATAAAACGAATTTGATTAAGCTTTAGCTTGTTATTAAACCTTTCTTTGCACATTTTAACATAGTCTAGAACCACACATGATAAGTATATATACATATATGCATCGTGAACCATGCATGGTTGAACCATGCATGTTCATACTCACGTTAACTTGTTCCACACAAGTTAACGTGACCCATTTCGACTAACAAGAAAATAGCAAGTAAGAATGAAATATGTATGAGTTAGACTTGACTTAACAAAGGAGTCCTAGCGTCTTGTTTGGTGTCTTGAGAGTTGTGATCTTAACCCGAATATATAACTCCACTTCATCTACTACTTAAACTTGTGGCTTTCTTGTACTTTCAAAACCTTACACGAATCAAACCCTAGCTTCCTTGATCACACTAAGATAACCTAAGTTACTTGTTCAAGAGTGATGGTGAGATTATAAAGGTGTTTGTTCGCGGCTTATGACCCGAAACAAGAGAAGGGAATGAGATGGTTTTGCTTGGAGAGAGTTTGTGTGTTTAGATTTGTAAGAAGTTTAAGTTCAAGTATGAGTGGGTTTATATAAGCTTAAGATTAGAATAATATTTCTAGTCCCCGAAATCCAAACCAAATCGGGCCTAATCGGGAGTTCATGGTTTCTAGTTAAGCACACATGGGTTTTGTTAATACCAATCCTAAGTACATCTATAAATGCAAGATCCATTGTACAGATTGCTTTGGATTTTGGATAATCTGAGTTGTGTAGGGATAGTGTTGGCGCGGGTATCCAAGACATAAAAAGAGATCCAATGGGTCTTATCCTTTGGTTCATAGCTTCTTAATCACAATTTTATAAACTCCTACAAGTCACACTACATTAATTAGTTTAGATGTAGGTATATGTACTTAGCCATGGTAAATAGAAGATTTCTAGTTTGTTATAGGACAGCTTAGGGGTCGTGATAGTAAAGGAGGGAAAAAGGTATTTGAAAATCTCATGCATAGATATCAAGTACGTACAATCTTTAAAAAGGAGATAATTGTACAACATTTGCTAGACCTGTTGTTACATACACATGTGTATACTCTTATCTCTTGTCTTACTTTATCATTTCATATATTTACATTGTTCATATTGTGCAAGCATTGAATTCACAAAAAGGTCGAATCTAAATTTTACAAACATATATAAAACTTAAATTTAAAAAGAGGTAAACTATTCAACCCCCCTTCTAGTTTTCCACACATACAATTTTATTTACCAAGTATTCAAGTATTCTAACATCATATCTAAGGTATTCTAAGGTGTATTGAAGGCTTGGTTTAGTGTTTAAAAGGGTTAATCAAGAAAAGTGCAAGATTAGGGTTTCCTTGGAAGTTAGGGTTTTATAGTTTTGGAAGCTTAGGTTTTGATTCTAAACTTGGGTTTAGAACTTGTTACTCTTCATCCTACTTTATTTTAAGGTCGTCTAAAAACCCTACACTCTTTTCATTTGTGATTTTATGTGTATATGATGTTTATATAGTAAAACACTATCTAGGAAATATATTAACATGTAAAATGGATTTTTACACTTGATCATGGTTTGATATACTTGTCATATGTTATATTGATGTTAAGAACATGTTGTAATAGAAGTATAAGCATTATACAAGTGTTGGTTAATTTATAAAAAGTGTATATAAATTAATGGTTTAAAAGTTTATCTATTAAAGTTACAAATGAATAAATGTAAGGACTTGTATCTTTTGACAAATGATGGACTAAAGGAACTAAAGTATATGAGGCTTGTGATATAAAGTGTTGTAGAGGACTTATAGCAAATTCACTAAACTAAAACCTTATAAAAACAAGTTTTTATACACATTTTAACCAAAATATCAAAAGTTTATGTTTTAATTATGAAAATAAAGTATTTATTTTATGTTTTTATAAAATACTACAAGTTACAAGGATCGAAGGCATATAGAGAACTCGAAAATCTGAGCTATAACGAAGAAGATACGCCATTTGCAAGTTTACAATAATAAATACTTTTATAATAGAAAATTTTATAAAAACTTAATACTTTCCACATTTGATAAAAATATTTGATTATTTTTCACAGAAAGTACATATTTTTAGGATTCCAAAACATTAAGAAACATAATTATTTGATCAATAACGAAGGAGTTATGGATTTTTTATGTTTACAATAATAAATATTTTTATTAAAATAAATTATTGTTCATCTCAGAAACTTTTTGGAAAATATTTTAGTTAGATATAACTTTTAATTACGAAGACGTGCTCGAAAGAATCACTAAAATCAGAGTTAAAACGAATAAGATATGACTTTTACGAGATTACGATAATTAAATTTATAAAAATAATTTTATAAAGTGCTTGAACAGTAAAAATCACTGTTCACCAGAGGGTTAAAACTATTAAAATGTAATATTTTGATATATCTTTAAAATACGAAAGCGTGGACATAAAGAACTTACAAAACAGACTTAAAACGAGAAAGTTACGACATTTTTACTGAGGTAATATTTATAAACATTTTAACTTTATAAATACTATTTCTCAATTACAATTAGATGGTGATATAGCTATATAGAATTATATACGGTATTAGTTATTCAAAGTATTTAGTACTCATACGACCTATAACTAATTAGGTTGCATTCGGACACTTACGTGATGCATTTTCATTCTGTGACTTACATTGTTGATTCATTCACTCAAGGTGAGTTCATAGCCCCACGTTTTACATTTATAATTATTTACAAGTTTTGAGGTGAGAAACAAGCATTGTTTTACAATTGGACACAAGTTGACATTTTTACATTATGATTACGTGTTTGCCTAAGTAGCGATAACCCACTAAGCCCATTATCATGAATTATCAATTACTGAGTAAGCGCGAATGTTATAAATAGATCTATTTGGGATTGACATCCCCGTTCGGGTGCGTAGCGCTTACTGTGCCAGTTTTCCAGACAACAGACGTATACCATGTCAGATTTAGGATGTTGCGGGTTAGAACAGCATCAAGAGCAATGTTGGCAATTTATATTGCAATTCATACATGTCGAGCTTCAGTGCATGAGCTTAGGGAAACGTAATTACATTTTTGTGATGTTTGCATCTGTTGCATTATCATACACTTAGGAAATCTTATGGTCCTACATTATACATTTTACAAATCTATGAATTCACCAACATTATTGTTAACGTTTTAAAGCGTGTTTTCTCAGGAGATTAATAAGGTACAAGACAAGGGATACATTGGTGGTCGTTATTTTGGAAGTCATATGCATTAAAGATTTGGTTGCATTACATTTTGGGGAAATATTTGTTATGTGCTAAAATCTTTACCTTTTGAACTATAAACAAGTGAAGCTATGGGCTTTTGTAACAAAAAATTTGTTTAAATCCAATGTATCAGTTTTACGACTCTTTTTGAAGTCGTTCTCATAGATATCTTGTGCTATTGATCTATGAAGTAACACTCTCAGACCCATATTCCGCTGTGACCCAATTTGGGGGTGTTATAGATTTGTATTAGAGCCAAGGTTATAGAGAAACAGGTCAAATGTTTTTACTTAGACTATAACCATTTTTAAACATTGCATCATACAAAGGGGTTTTTCATGAGACATACAAACACTAGTTGTTTGCATTAGTTGGTTATACTAGATACATTCATGATTGATATACGTGTTTATAATATATATTATGTATATTACGATAAGAGTCTTATATTAATACTTATATAAGCTGCTTTTTATTGTCACAGATTTTGTCATGTCGGATTCAGAGCATTCCACAGTCACCTACACATCGATATCCAGCGACTACGAGGAGCCATCAGACGTAGGCTCTCCTAGAGTTGTGGTCTACCGATATGACGGACTACCGATGCACCCACCATCTCCTAACTATGTGCCCAGACCTGAGCACCCACCATCTCCTGATCACGTGTCCAGTCTTGAGCACCCACCTTCACCTGTCTATGTACCATATGTTTCGGAGCCTGCATACCTAGAGTTTATGCCACCTGAGGATAATGTATTTCCAGCTGAGGAGCAGCCACTGCCTTCTGCTGTCTCACCCACTGCTGATTCACTGGGTTATATTACTGAGTCTAATCTCGAGGAGGATCCAGAGGAGGAGGATAATGAGGATGCTAAGGAGGATCCAGCTGACTATCCCACTGACAGAGATGACGATGAGGAGGAGGAGTCCTTCGAAGACGATACTGATGACGAGGAGGAGGAGGAGGACGAGGATGAGGAGGAGGAGGTGAACCTAGCTCCGGCCAACTCTGTCCCACCATGCATATCGTACCACTTCCAGGATGTCTATTCGAGCTCATACACCTATTCCATTCCCGTCTGAGGCAGAGGTTAACAGACTACTTGCCATACCTACTCCGCCACCATCACCACTCACTTCATTATCCTCTCCACTACCTCAGATACCTTCATCATCATTTCCTATACCATCACCACTCACTACTAGCCCTACTAATGTTGGAGCACCTTTGGGCTATAGAGCTGCAATGATCCGGTTGAGACCCGAGTCACCATCTACTTCTCATCCACTACCACTACCACCACTTGTTGTACTTCCACATACCAGGGCATCTATGGTCATGATGAGAGCTGCTGCACCATCCACCTACATTCTAGCACCTCGATCAGAGACACCACCATCAGGGACACCACCACTTTTACCTATACCATTATCTACAACATCACCACCTTTGCTTCTACCCTCTAATGACTGTAGAGCGGATGTTCCCGAGGTTATGTTACCGCCTCAAAAGAGGTTGTACATTGCTCCCGGCCCCAGATATGAGATCGGGGAGTGTTCATATGCTCCTACTGCTAGGCCTACTATAGGATTTAGAGCAGATTATGGGTTTGTTGGCACTCTGGATGCCGAGATTAGATGAGACCTAGATAGAGAGGTTGGTTATGGGATTATAAACACTTGGGATGAGATGGTTGAGGCCATGCAGGATATAGCATCGACCACCTTAGAGGGGGTCAACCAGGGAGTGACAGACCTTGTCACTACTGTCAGGCATGATACATATGAGGTCTATGGGAGACTTGACGATGCACAAGATGATAGATCATTAATGAGCGATCAGCTCAACTTGCTATGTAGAGATAGACGCTCCCATGCTCGCACGGCTAGACTTATGAAGAGTGAGGCCAGAGCTTCTCGTGAGGCTTAGGTAAAGTCTATAGATGCCAGTGATACAACACGTTCTGAGGTTAGAGCACTACAAACTATGGTTTTAGCACAACAGACTGAGATTGGAGATTTGCGGGCAGCAGACTGCAGACGACAGGCATAGCTCGTAGAGGCACTGACTCTAATAAGGACATTGCAAACTCAGATGGCAGCACTACAGAGTTAGTAGAGACCTACTAGGGATCCAGCACATCCTGATGTACTGAAAGAGACCGGTAGTAGTTCTTAGACCTGGTTATTTCTTAGTTATTTTGTATAGCCTACTAAGTATTATGAGTACCTGCTAGTAAGGCTCTAGGTTTTATTTTCATCTTGTAACCTAATGGTAGTGATCATTTTGTAACCGAACCGGTCATGTATGTTTTCCAGATTATGTATGGAATTTATGTATTGTGTCATGTCTGTAATCGAATTTATTATGAATGAATGTCGATTTAGCTACACCATTATTAATTTCAATTCAGTTGTATATTTCACTATGTGATGTAATCTCTGTTAGAGTATGCTCATGTCATAATAAATAATATACGGCTGGAAACATGTGAGCCTATGGGGTCACACACATATACATTGAGGTGCCACTGTATATATATCGTGTTTATTGTATTCAAGGTATATAAATAAACTACGTAACTCGGGATCTGTAACACCCCCAAAAATGTGTCGCAGCGGAAATATGTCAGGGGGCGTTACTTCATAATACAATAGCACAAGATAC
>BQNB010050942.1:0-41259 GCA_026074375.1 Tanacetum coccineum | reverse complement strand
CTTGTGCTATTGACCCAATAATGTAACGCCTTCGGATATTCAACATTCCGTTGCATACTCAGATTTGAGGGTGTTACACCTTCCTCAACGACAATTGATTAAGATGCGCCATCAAAAAGTACTTCACAAACACATCCAGAAACACCATCCCCAATTATACCTCTCGGTGTTGAAGAAGCTGATCATGATATTGAAGTTGCACACATGGATAATAATCTCTCTGTTGAATTTCTAATTCCAAAACCTAATTCTGAAGAATCCTCTACTCAGGTTGTTATTCTAAATCATGTACATTCAATCAATCAACCACCTGAACACATCAACAAATGGACCAAAGATTACCTGATTGACAATGTTATTGGCGATCCTTCTAGACCGGTTTCGACTCGACAACAACTATAAGATGAAGCTCTATTCTGTTATTTCGATGCTTTCCTTTCTTCCGTTGAACCCAAGAGTTATAAAGACGCATTGACAGAATCATGTTGGATTAAAGCCATGCAAGAAGAAGTCAATGA
This sequence comes from Tanacetum coccineum, assembly GCA_026074375.1. Classification (NCBI taxonomy): domain Eukaryota; kingdom Viridiplantae; phylum Streptophyta; class Magnoliopsida; order Asterales; family Asteraceae; genus Tanacetum; species Tanacetum coccineum. The sequence continues at coordinate 40,741 of BQNB010050942.1, read as the reverse complement.
GTTTGAACGTCTTGAAGTTTGGGAGGTACCTCGTCCAGATTATGTAATAGTTATTACCTTGAAGTGGATCTACAAGGTGAAAATAGACGAGCTAGGAGGTATTTTGAAAAATAAGGCTCGTTTGGTAGCAAAAGGTTATCGTCAGGAAGAAGGCATATACTTTGAGGAATCTTTTTCTCTAGTCGCACGACTCGAGGCCATCTATATCTTTATTGTATTCGCTGCTCATATGAACATGGTCGTTTACAAAATGGATGTGAAGACCATATTTTTAAATGGCATTCTGCGTGAGGAGGTCTATGTTAGTCTACCGGACGAGTTTGTAGATCCAGAGAATCCTAATCATATGTATAAGCTAGAGAAGGCTCTTTATGGGTTGAAACAAGCTCCATGTGCTTGGTACGATTTGTTCTCATCATTTCTACTCTCCCAAACGTTCACCAAAGGCACCGTCGATCCAAAATTGTTCGTCAGACGTGAAGGCAAGGACATATTATTGGTACAAATTTATGTTGATGATATTATCTTTGCTTCCACTAAACCTGATCTTTGTGAAACATTTTCAAAAATAATATGTTTAAATTTCCAGATGTCAATGATAGGCAAACTATCATTTTTCTTAGGACTACAGATTTCTCAGAGTCCTAGAGGCATCTTTTTAAATCAATCCAAATATGCTCTAGAATCGATTAAAAAGTATATATGGAAACCTGTGAACCGGCGGATACTCCAATGGTGGAGAAATCCAAACTGGATGAAGATCCATAAGGGAAAGCCTTTGATCAGACACGTTATCGTGGAATAATTATCACCCTTATGTATCTCACAACCAGTAGACCAGACCTTGTATTTGTTGTGTGCATGTGTGCCCGGTATCAGGCAAAGCCTACCTAAAAGCACCTACATGCTGTTAAGCGAATTTTTCGATACCTACGAGCAACCATTAATATAGGTCTATGGTATCCGAAGGATTCTTGCATTGCTCTAATAGCTTTTGCAGATGCTGACCATGTGGGTTGTCAAGATACCAGAAAAAGTAATTCTAGAAGTATGCAACTGTTAGGTGATAGATTGGTGAGCTGGTCGTCAAAGAAATAGAAGAGCACCGCCATATCCGTACAGAAGCTAAATACATTTCCTTGTCAAGATGTTGTGCTCAAATACTTTAGATGCAATCACAATTAACTAACTATGGCCTTGTGTTTAACAAGATACCTCTGTACTACGATAATACAAGTGCCATTGCTTTATGTTGCAACAACGTCCAACACTCCCGATCAAAGCATATAGACATCAGACATTACTTTATCAAGGAGCAAGTGGAGAATGGGGTGGTTGAGTTGTATTTTGTCAGAACAGAGTATAAACTGACAGACATATTCACCAAGCCTTTAGCACGAGAACGACTGGAATTTCTCATCAAAAAGCTTGGAATGCAAATCATGTCCCTGGAGACTCTAAAAAAGCTGGCAGATGAAGAAAATGAGTAATGGGGTACTCTCTTGCACATATCCTATTGTATCATATGTGTGTAAGAAAAATCAAAATAAACAAAAAAAAAATCATTATCATATAAACTTTTCAAAAAGAAAATATAAAAATATAAAATCATAAAAAGAAAATACAAAATTAAAAAATCAAAAAATATAAAAAATATGGTGTTCTTGACATGTCTTCTGAAAATCAATGTACCATTTATGGCCCTTAAAAATGTTCATTTTTTAATGATTACATGGACTGTTAAATGATTTCGAGAAGAAGTTTAAATAGTTTCAAAATGACTAAATGGCTGATATTATTTCCGATAGCAACCCGGTCTTCAATTTAAAGGCAAGTTTTTCGACAAAAAGAAAACTTGACCTCTCAACAGAAAATGAATTTTTCTCAGGAATAATTACTTCATATTCATTCAAAGGCCTGTGTTTACTTTGCAACACAACCCCGTGCTTTCTAATCAAATAAGTGTACGTGTCAGTGCATTTATTTATGTAAAATGAGAGAAATCTTGTTTTTTTATGGTGTTGTTTTTTTTGAAGAATAATTAAATAATATCAGTTTCTCATCTAAAAAGATTTTAAAAAAAAGTTTCTATCACTCAAACAATGTATACAACTCTTTAAATAGAAAACGGACATTATTTGAGGGGGAGAAATAGTCAAATTCTTTCAAAAATGATCTTTCAAAAAGTCATCTCGGAATAAATGGAAAATCGGTTTTTTGTAATACTGAAATTATTCAAATTAAAGGGGAGTTAATGTATATGTAACTCGATTGGTAGTAAAATGTTATTGAATTTAATCTTTAAGGGGCTAAATGGCAAAATATAGGACTTAGAATCCTAGTTATAAACTTTAGGGGCTAAATATGTCACTTCTATAACTTGGTTAATACTAAAACTAAGTTTAAATGGAAATAAAAGAAGTAATAAACAACAAGGACCATTTATGTATTCTTCTACAATTGGGCGATAAATACACACAAACCATTTCGCTCACACACTCACACTTATATCAAAAATCAACCACCCCAAACTCTCTCTACAATTTCGCTCCCTTTAAATTGAAAATCAAAACTCATTATTAAATAAAGGTACAGATTCTACTTAGTCATAATTTCATTATCATCATCTAGGTAAATCGAATTCTAGGCTAATCTCCTTTTACCATGTTAATCATTAAAAACAAATTAGGGTTCATAAGTAAAAACGTAGAGGTTTTTGCTCAATTAATTGAGGGGTTTTGTGCCTTAGGATGCGTCTAAGATGCAAATGAAACAGTTTTAGATATCTCTAACGTATGCGTGAGATATGTTGATTTTTCTATTATGAATAAAGCAAAATATGTCTAAATGGAGTTTTTAGTTATGGGTTTATGATTATCAGCATTATCAGTGGTTTCTTATGCCTTTGGAAATAGTTTTTGGCCCTTATGATCTCTTTACGTGGGAATTTTTAACCCCCCCCCCCCCCCTTTTTTTTTCCCCCCCCCACCCCCCCCCCCCCCCCCCCCCCCATTTTTTTTTTTTTTATTGATTCCTAGGCTCGAAAATCTCAAAAATGGTAGTTTGAATCCTTGTGAGATGTGCTTCATGTGTTGGTAACTATTTAATGTTCCTATGTTGTTTTGTTAAGCCTCTTAAATGCCTCTTAAACTGTTTCTCCTTAAATATCTTGCGTATGTAGGATTTCGAGCTCAAAAGGTTGTTTAATCTTGTGTTTATTGGTTCTGTAATGATATTAAATGTATGATGTAGTTATAAATTGCTTCTTTACTGCATATGGGTGATAAAAGTTGATATTAGGTTGTGATTATTGTCAAGTGAAACATGTTCTGTTTGAAAGAAGCAAAACATGTTTGGCTTGAATGAAGCAAAATATGTTTTCTAGCGAAACGAGGTTCATCTAAGCGAAATATGTTTGAATTTGTCTGAGCGAAACATGTTTAAGCGAAACATGTACATGTACATATTCAAAGCAAAATATGACATATTTACGAAAAGAAACTCTGCCCAAATTTTTTATAATTTGTATATTTCTTGTGTAATTTATCCTATTTCATATCTTGCAATATATGTACTTGTATTATGTACTATCCGCTCTATGATTGAACATGTGTCCTAAGCTCCCTTAGACATGTTTGTTGACTTTTTTAGTTAACTATGACTGTTGATCTTAGTTGACTAGTTCATAGAGTGTAGTAAATTTGTCACGTTTGCATGAAACCTAATCATAGATCAATCATATCATCAAGGATAACCAGACTTTATCAGTAAAATATATCTATTGTGTATATAAACTATATTGGTTAATTCTTAAGCAGAATCATAAATCTTAAGCAGAATCACTAAGAGAGTTAAGATTAGCTCTACAAATGTCAGACTGGAAACCACAGTGCCACAAAAGGAAGAGACATTTCAAGTGGTCATTGATCTTGTCAAGAACTCTTCATGCTTCAAGGCATTCACTATCTATGCAGATGTCCTAGAAATCTTTATGCAGCAGTTCTGGTATTCTATCAAGAAGGTTTAAGGAACGGATTCTTATGGATTCCTCTTAGCTAAAAAGAAGTGTGTGGTCAATGTTGATATCTTTAGGATGATTCTTGATATCTGTCCAAGAGTGGAAGGTGTGAACTTCTCTGATGCACCAGATGATGATACTACACTTGCTTTTCTCATTAAGCTGGGTTACAAAGGTCTACTGTACAAGCACACCAATATGTTTGTAGATCATATGCATCAGCCGTGGAGAACTCTTGCAGGAATAATCAACAAGTGTCTCTCTAGAACGACAACAAGAAATGACAAACTACATAAGTCCAGAATTGACATACTATGGGGATGTTATACAGGGAGAATGTCGACTATCCAGAGTTGATTTGAGAAGATCTTGCTTAAAAGATTGATCACATGAATGAGAAAAGATCAAGGCGAGAAAACATGCAATTCCCCCGTTTCACAAAGGTCATCATCAATCACTTCCTCAAGCAACACAATTCTCTCTCAAACCTCAAGTTTTAACACTATCATACAATCAAAGATGATGGTATTGTATGTAGATTAAAGTTGTCAGAATAGGTGAAGATTATTAGGAATATAGACTTTCAATTCGTAAGACTATTCTAACAGAAGCAATCAAACAATCTGAATCCTATCAGATGTTCATCAAGTATTCTACTGGTCGGATTCCACCCAACAAGAGCAGAGGCAAAGGTTCACAAAGAAAAAAGACTACATATGACTCTCAGGAAACTATTGATGTATCTGAAGAGTCTAAACCTAAACCTGAATCAGTTAAGAGAAAGACTTCTGGTAAGAGAAGAGTCAAGAAGAAAGTCACACTGTTGATGATCCTGACATTGCTTTGGAGTTAGGGAATTCTATCAGCCAAACTAAAGTTGAAGAAGTAGAAGCAGCAAGACAAGTCCATGCTACTCATGCAAGGATCGTAACTGAATCTGTCCCTGAATCTGCTAAGAAGAAGTCTGGTGGCAGAAGTTCTAAGAGTGTATTCATTCAAGACATTCCAAGTACTCCAAATTAAAAACCCGCTACTTTAATGACTAAGCTTAAAGGTGCTCCACCTCTTACTCCAGAAGAATAAGAGGCTCCAGACATTATGCAAGCTCTTAAAGAAAGTAAGAAGACAAGCAAGAGACATCCAGGTACTAGAGGCTCAAATGAAGGAACTAGTACTATACTAGGGGTTCCCAATGAGTCCACAGTCATCTTTGCTACCTCAAGTGTAGGAACTGGTACTAAACCAGGGGTTCCCGATGAGGAAAAGGATATAACTAAAAATATTATTCTTGAGTGGGGATCAGAACAAGAAAGCGAATACTCGAAAGAAGATAAACTTGGAGACGAAGAGAAGGATGATAAGGAAGGAGATGCTGATGATGAAGATGATGAAACTGAATCTGATGAAGATGATATCTATAAGTACAATATTCGTATGCGTAAAGATGAGGATGAAGAGATGTTAAATGCTAAAGTTGACGATTATGATAAAGGTGATGAAGAGGTTACTGATGCAGCGAAGGTAGATGCTGAAAAGACTTCATAAGTAAAGGATGATGCCAAGAAGACCGAACTCCCTCCATCAAGCTCTAGCTTATCTGTATCTTTAGGTTTTGGTGATCAATTCCTTAAAATTTCTTCTGATTCTTCTATAGCTAGTACTGTTAAGGATACTATAGATGCAGAGATCAACTCATTGTTAGAAGTTAAGATCCAGTCTGAAGTTCCACATACCTAGTCTTCATCCATCCTTAGTGTACCAGTATTTGTGATTTCTGAACCCACAGTTCTCACACCAGTTCAAGAATCTCCTTCAAAAGCTACTGTAACAACTCTACCTCCTCCATCTGTCTCTACCGCACCATCTGTACCTCAACAAACAACCACACTGATTCCCACACCACCAATCACAACTGATTCTCTAATCATCACCACTACCATTTCTAAATCCGATGCACTCTTTGTTGTTCAGCTAAGAGTTGCTAAATTGGAAAAAGATGTGTCTAATCTTAAAAAAATAGATTTATTTCCTAAAGCTCTTGTTTCTCTCAAGACACAAGTTCTATCTGTTGTTGATAATTATCTTGGATCCAAAGTTGGGGATTTATTACAAAAGGAACTGAAGAAACACACATCAGATATTATTCAGAAATATTCTCTGCACCAAATTCCTGAATCATCCAAGAAACAGACACCAATAGTTGATCTAGAACAAGGATCCGAGAAGAGTGCTTCAGAGATTCTAAAAATCAAGAGGGAACAAGATGAGAAGCAACAGACGCCAAAGTTTACTATCAAGTCTACAGACCAGGCAACTCTTAATGAATATGATCAGAAAAGCGCTCTCTACCAGACCATGCATGCTAATAAGTCTTTCAACAAAAATCCTGCTAATCATCGATTGTGCCATGCTCTCACGGAAGCACTGATAGAGGACGAAAGTGCAATGGATAAGGAAGTTGCTGATACAGTTCAAGACCATAAGAGAAAGCATGATGATGATGATGATGATAATGATGATGATGATAAATACCCTCCAGCTGGACCAAACCAGGGTAAGCAGACCAAGAGGAGAAGAACTAAAGAGTCTGAGTCTTCTAAGAAGCCATCCCCCACCAAGGAAACCCAAAAAGGTAAAGCACCATCTAAAGGCTCTAAAACTGGTAAGTCTGCTTTGGCAAAGGAACCAGTTAGAGAACTTATTTCTGAGGTGATTATGGATGATGTGGGTGATAATGTGGTTCATGTGATGATCAACCCTAAATACCTCAGAACTCCAAGACGCCTTAAACCCAAATTCCAGATTGGTTCAAGCAACCTCTAAGGCCTCCTACTCCTGATCCGGAATGGAACAAGCGTCAGGTTGTACTTGATCAACCCGAACAGCCTTGGTTCAATCAAATGGTCTCTGCTACAAAGGATCCTCTTACATTCAACGACCTCATGGCCACTCCGATTGATTTCTCCAAGTATGTATTGAATCGACTCAAAATTGATAACCCTACTTAAGATATCTTGTTAGGACCTGCCTATAATCTGTTAAAAGGCACGTGTTCTAGCAGTATAGAACTAGAGTACCACTTCTTAGAGTGTTTCAATGCATTAACAGACAGGCTTGATTGGAATAATCCTGAAGGAGATCGTTACCCCTTTGATCTGTCCAAACCTCTTCCTCTGCAAGGTCACTCAGGTCTTCTAACCGTTGCTGCTGATTACTTCCTCAACAATGACCTGTAGTATCTGAAATCCTCTTATCCAGAAAGGACATACTATGTCGATCACGAAGACCAAAGCAACTTGGTATGAGATAAAAGGGATAGAAGACATGGTTCCTACGCTTTAGAGTCCTACCAAAGTTGGGTATGATAAAGATGCATTGAAAGGGATCAAACATTGGGGTGAAAGGCGGAAGCTATGGCACATATCTCAGCTAAACAAGTTCTAAAAAGCATAATGTGTACTCTACTAAGAAAGACTTGGGGAGAAAAGAGTGTTAGTAGTCAAAAAGAAACTTCATAGATTATGGTCAATTGGAGGAGATTGAGGTGAAAAGAGCTGACCGTTAGTTTATACAAGTTTAAAGAAGGCGACTTGGTTGATCTACACATGAATACATTGAAACATGTTTGCTTCTTGCTGTCAATACAAGCTATTCTATCTCACCGATAGTGATATTGTTGACTTTATTGTGGCTCTTCGTATGTTGACAAGAAGTCTTGTTATCAAGAAACGTGTCAAGGATTTACAGCTTTGGGTAGAGAGTTACCACAAGAAACTTAACATCACTCCTTCTTAACAAACTGTTCCAGAAATAAAAATTCAAAGATCCCTACACTCCATCTGACAAACCACCAGGGGTTATCTATGAAGACTTGGTCCAATAGAAAAGAGTGATGCGGGCTGATGAGCTTTACAAGTTCTCGGATGAGACACTTAAGAAAGTTAGGGATGAGATTTATCACATATACTTCAATTTTGACTTAGGATACAACAGGAGATGGAACAAAAGATGTGTAGCGCTATCTGACAAAAAGAGGTCCGCCCTTATGGTCGAACTGATTGACCCAAAGCCAGATGCGGAAAGAAATAATCATTCAGAATCTTGAAAGATTGGTTGGTGCCAGGGAACTCGAGATGGACAACAAACTGATGACGTGTACCAGTTAATCGTCATATAGAATCTCAAAATCTTATCTTGTGCATAATGTGAATATGTAGTGTAGACTTACAATAATAGGCAATATAAATAGTGTTTGAGAAACGAATTTTATAGAATTTTTCAATAAATTTAAATTTTTTCAAATTAACGTACTCAACACTATATATAATAAATAAAGTATAATATATATATAATAATAATATATACACCCACGAGAAACTGAGGGGAGCATTAAATATGTTCCTAATACGGCTTGTTAATAATTGGAAATTTTTTCCCTGAAACCATTAATATTTGAATCAATTGATATCCAAAATATCAAGAGATTTGACATTTTTGATAAGGGGAGAGAATATGATTAAAATATATGGCTAAAATATGATTTTAAGAACTCAAGTGCAAGCTTCACCCTTCATGTGCTAAACATTTTTGAATATCGATGCACATGTTGAGGGGGAGCATTACAAATGGTTTTAAGGCTGAGAACAATACCAAAAGACCGACCATGTCTGTAATTAATTAGAGTTATAAGGTGGTTAAGATTAGGTATTCGTTCCTATGATCCAGCCAGAACTGGAGGGATCTACCCAGCGATATTCCATTAGTTAGAATAGAAGTCTTTAGGTATGATGAAAAAAAGAGTAAAGTGAGAAAAAGGAATAGTGCCGACTGAGATGGAGCTAGTACTGGAACAAACCCAACAAGGTACTAGTCATGAAGTCTCGGTAAGCACTGAAGGGGTTGAAGAATTAAAAAGAAAAGTTAAGATAAAGGGTGAAAAGAAAGAAGCCCTCCTTACACTTAGGCAGAAACCGGGTCAATACATAAACTGTCAGAAACACTAAGCTGTTGTCTGGTATTGAAGACAGTCGTCATGGACCCAGTGACGCAATGCACAACCCTTCCCAGCCACTCAAGGTCTCTCAAAAGACTCTTGTTTCATTTCTCACGGAGATTAAACACATTTCTATCGACTTTCTCACTCCGAGTTAGTTGGTATTGAAAAGGTGGCAGTCTGCTCCAGCCTCCGATTACTAAAAACCAAAGTGCACTATCGAGTCTAGAGCCATAAAAGAGATCATCCATAAATCTCATTAGGACACTTATCCAAAATATGCTTGCTAATTCACACAATGTGAAAAACAAGAAATATATCAAGAGTCCTACGCATTATCCTTGTGATTTTGCCAGAACATCAAAGTGATACCTAAAAAGTATTCACAGTGATGATGGAAATCCTTCCAGAGCCAACATCAAACAGGCTCTGTGGTAGGTGACTTGTGAGATCCTACACGGATCGAACTTGTGATACTGGATATCGATTCGGTCCAGCTTATGAATTGACGGATGAATTTTGAAAAAGATAAAACAGTTGGTGTGTTATAAAAACCGTTTGCATCTTAACACACCGACTCATTTTCTAAATCAATTTCTAATCTTATGTCCATGGAAAACTCACAAAGGTATCTGGACATAGGAAAGCTGAACACGAAATGATGACTTAATCGGAAAGATAGTAACTTACCGGTTTACTCTTACCGTGTTGTTTGCTTTGAGACGCTCCGGTAATGAGAACGGCTAGTACAGCTGCGAAACCCTGTCAAGAAGATTCTTTAGAATTCTACCTGATTACAGGCGGTATTTATACTGATTAACGGGGAACTATGGTTATTACAACCATATTCAATGAAGTGACAAAGCCACTTTCGTCCATATATGTTGTTTATCACTAACCCATTCATGCAGAGTTCTTGACGGTGGCAACAGTTACCCGATGACAAGTCGAAGTCAAAACCACATGCTCATACTCGACCGACATATGTAAAGACATCATGAAAGCTCAAGTACAAGCTTCAAGACTTCCGCTACTCTGATACTGTACGTCTTTCTTGAAGTGACGAAGTATTAAAGTGATATCGCACGTCCTCCATAAAGTGACTAAGTGTTAAAGTTATAGAATTTCAAGAAAGATGGTTACATATGCTTTCAACATCAAGAACAGTATGAGCATGTCGGTCTAGAAGTCACAAGATCACAAAAAGGCAAAGATTACAAGATGACGAAAAGATATTATGCTTGGTTGATGATCTCAAGAAGTTCAAGATCACATATAAGTCAAGATAAAGATACAAGCTAAAGCCTAAAAGTCTAAAGATTACTACATCAAGATTCACAAGATAAAGATTATGAAAACAAGACTACGAGCAAAGATTGAAGACATTTATAGAATGTAGAGCTTAAGTTTTTATAAATTGGAGTGACTTCCCTTAGGGGGAGATTATTAGAAATCAAGAAAAGACTCGGTCACTACCAATATGTAATAGTATAGCTCGTAACGTAATATTTAAAAACTTACCAAGCTAACCCGGTCAACATAAGTCATCCTTATATGACCGGCCTAGTGGTTGGTATAAATACCCCTCTCCACACTTTGAAGAGAGTTGGTTGTTCATTTGGTTATTCACATAATACATTTTCCTTTCTTTTCTCTCTCTAAGTGCTACAACCCACTTTCTCTCTCTAAACTTTCTATCTTGTCTATTGTTAAGTGATTTGATACATCTATAGTCTCCTTGAGTATAGACCAAACGTTAATAAAACCTAATTAATTCTCTAACATTATCCATGATTATCACATTTGCAAGCATGCAGCGTATTTACTTTATATTTTTGGCATAGAAGCATAGACAAATACAAGTAAAATAAGAATGATGTCACGTTTTACATAAGTGACATAATATATATAATTTACTTCTTACCATTTTTTATTTTAATTTACTTCCACTAAAAGCTTCACAAAAATAATAGTCTTTTTAATCTTTTAACTTAATAAGATACAAAAAGGATACCCATTTTTTGAATAAACAAGCATAAAAGCATTTATTGTGAAAGCCCTATCACCGTTGATCAGAGACACAAAAAACATATCACAAATTAACGACCAATTCTCATAGTAGCATTATAACGACATGCAAACACACCATGAGAATAATTCATGATCAACATCCATGACCAGGTTCAAAATTCTAACTTTAACAAACAATGATCTAACATTAACATAAAAACTCGATGTAAACCACATGGAAACAGTGTAACATTGATACATATCACCTTATATATATTCATGTAAGTATGTAACATATATTTCTATTTGAAAGGAATCAACTATTTACTGATAACAAAATTTTACATTGATGATCTTATATGAACTTTTATATAAACGAATGGAATTGTCATTTATGGCCTTTGGTGACCACCCATGTCGTCGCTAAAAGTTTTAGCAAAAACATGTAGTCGCCAAAAGACGGTGGGCGTAGAGCTGTCGCGAAAATTTACGGTGACGAAAGTCAAAGAGTTATGGCGAAAAGTTACGTGTGTCTCACAAAAAATTCTCATTCAAAGATGAAAGGAGTGGGTTTAGCCACTACACGCGTCGTCACTAAAAGTAATTATTTTTAATAAATAAATAAAAAATTCATTAATATATAAATATATAAAATGTAAATTATTAAAATACAAACCATTTATGATATGGTCCACGCTTTTAGCGACGACACATGCCGTCGCTAAGTGTCCGAATAAGCGCAATCATTTTAGGCCGGACGGTATAAGGGGGAACTCATCGCGGTGAGTTAAAACTCATGCGTGAGTTCTTGTCCCGCCTCTAAAGTCACTTCAATTTGATGAGTTTTGCTCGGTGAGTTTGGGTTGCTTTTTGTGTGCATTAGGTGAATTACTCACCTAGTGTGAGTTTATATTTTGTGGGCCTCTCTTTATTATATATAATGTATTTTAATTGGTTGTGAGTGTGTGTGTATATTTAGTGGGGGGATATTTTAATGAAAAGTGAGTTTTAGTGGTAATGTAAATTCTTATTACGATTGAAAGATGAGTTGTAGTGAGTTTTAAAGTTGAAAAGAGAAAGTTGATGTGGTGCTGACATGTCAGGTGAGTTTCTCACCATTGTACCATCTAGCCTCTAAAAGAGTCTACAACCAGATTTTATTCCGAACAAGGATTTTGAACCCGCGCTTCGCTGCGACGAGTGTTGTTTTTTCCCTTACACACGTTTTGCGTTATCTTTTTATGTCTTTTTAGTACGTAGATATTTATGTTTTTGTTTGCATGTAAGCCAAGTGTAGTGTTTCATGTGTTTGTGTCAAAATTTTAGGTGTATTTATAAGTTAATGGTTTGATAGTTTTTTTTACTTCAAATGACATCTTCTTTACCACTGATTCAGGAGTTGGCTCGTGCTGCTGGGTCGGATGTTACGAAAGATCAGTTGGTTGTTCTATTTGAGAGGGAAGTTGCTGAAAGTGTTGGGAAAATTGAGGAGTTTGGTAGGTTGTGTATCGAGTTGAAAGCGGATATTAGATTAAGGAATGACTATAACTATTGGAAGCATCGCGATGTTGTGTACGATGCAGTTAGATGATACTGAAAATACTGCTCGATTGTTGTCGTTGGCGAGGGAGACTCAGCGTAAGTTTGATGAAAAAATGTTTTCATTAGAAGAATCAGGGCGCGTATTCCGGTGACACCTCTCTGAGTGCTTTTTTCCTTAAAGTCGTTAAACACCTCTCCGAGTGATAACGTAGAACGGAGAAAATAATTGTTGTGCTGCTTTGTGTAATTGTCGATGTGTGCTTGTGTAATGGTTTTTGTATGTGTACTTTTTATTTAACGTTTTATATGTGTACTCTGTTATTAATGAATGAAAGCAGTGTTGTTTATTCTTGTGTTTGTAGCATGAAGTTATTATTATTATTTAATGTATGTCGAAGTTCTTTATTATTTTTTCGTTCCTTTAGCTATTACTTTTAAAGTTTCAATTTATACATTTTAATGGCATTGTACTAATTTTTAGTATAGTTTAGCTGGGCTTATTTATTTCAGAAGTGTAACCCAAACTTTATTAGTTTGGCTAATTTAGTTTTTGTATGGGTTTGTTCAGCCCAAAACTAAATTTTGTTTCAGAAGTGTTGTGGATAAGTCCAGATGCAGTTTACTGGTGCGTTCTTTCTGTTTTCCCATACTTGTGTCGTCTATGGTTTTGTGTTAGTGTTTTGAGGGCATGATAGTCGGCGTATGAAGATGTTCTAGGGTGGTTTGTCTCCCACTATTTTTTCGTGTATTTATAGTTTCCAAATTCCGCATAGATGATATCGACTTATTCTAACAATTTTAGTTTTTTTATTGTTTATCCATGGCTAACGTTCCAGAGGAAATTATTCCTGGGTCTGCTTCTCAATTCATTGCTAATGGTGTTGTGGAAAACTAGAAGGGGGGTTGAATAGTTTATCGCTTTTTAAATTAATGTTATGCTTGTTTATAAAAATTTAGATTCGACTTTGTGTGATCTCAATATGTGCACAATATGAATAATACAAGTATGCAAGTAAATGACAAGTAAATATGAAAGACAAGAGATAAGAGTTGGAAGGATCAAACCACAACACAAGGATTTATAGTGGTTCGGTAACGAAGCACCTCTTCGCCCTACTCCACTCCCCGAGCACCAAACTCGAGAGTTATCTTCACTATGTCAACAAACTCCCTTTAGGCGGAGAAGACCGTACACGACTTAGCTTACACCAATTTCCGACACTAAGCGAAATGTCGAGTTCTAATCCTAGCTAGAACCAATCTATCACAACACAACACACCACTTCACAACAAATCACAACTTGGGTTCACTACACAACTTCTCTCTACTTCACAACTTCTCTTCACTTCACAACTTCACTTTGCTTCACAACTTCACTTCACCAAGACACTACTACGATCACACCAATCTATCACTACTTACTAAGATCATCCCGATCTAACTATACTTACAATTATCACAACAATCTACTTATTGCACACAACTACGATACACACCTTCACAATATACACAAATGATTTACAAGATATAACACAACTACACAACTATACCAAGTATACTATAACACTTCTTGATTTGATGATAAGAAGTATTCTTCTCTTGCACTTGAGAAATTGAGCTCGGATCACTTGGAAACAAAGCTTTATGATTAAATGATCAAAGGAAAGAAAGGAGTGTATAAACTGATTTAGAACAGAAAGAAAGTGTGTGCAAAAGATGAGAAAATTAGTGGGGAATAGTCCAGTATTTATAGGCAAGCTGAGACCAAAAAATATGTGGCCGGTCCCCTTAATTAGGGTGCCGGTCCCCATAAAATTAAGGGGGTCGCCTGTTATACTTAAGGGGGCCGCCCATGCCTAACGCTCCCTTTTTTGTCTTTTCTGGGGGAGGTGTTTTCTAGAACATTTCTAGCCGTTTTTTGGTAGAAAATTTGAATTCAAAATATTTATTTGAATAAAACATTTCTTTTAAATCTAAAAATATTTTGTAAAAGATATAAAAATGTTTGTGTCATTTTTATAAAAAGTGTGAGGTTAAATAAAAAAATCCTTTGATCATAAACTACATTAAGCATTTGTTTATTCATACCTTTAAGTGATTAAATTTTCGAAATGAAAATTTACTACTAATTACTTGTTTACAATTAATTTTTCATTAATTGTTTTTACATTTTGTGATTATCAAAACGTAGAGAGATCGAAAAATATTAACAATGTTTTTAGGCATTATTTCTATCAACAATCTCCCCCTTTTTGATGATTACAAAATCTAAACTCATTAAATATAAAATTTATTTTAAACAAGTTTTTAGTGAGTTTTATTTCCATTTCTCCCTCTTTTTGTAGAATCAAAAAGGCTCCGCCGATTAGCATTAGTAAAAATGACGAAATAAATGCTCCCCCTTGATGTGTACTCCCCCTCGTTCGAGGGCACCAAGGAATCGAGCTATGGTATCTTTGCTACAAAAACAAGTTAGATGAACAATACCAATTTTTCTAACATTTAGAGCAAAGAAAGGAAAAATAATATGCAAACATCAAGTTTTAAGTGCGAACAAATAAGTACTCGATAACATTACATCAAAGATCATTCATTAAAAATAAAATTGTGTATACAACACAATCATACATGCATAAGAATAAAAGTAATATGCTTGAAGCATATTAGTTCAACATACATTAAAATTAAACTATAAAAGTCCTAATATGTTAAGAATTCCATAGGACTTGCTTGCAAAAGGTTTGGTTGACAATTATTTGAAAATGGCTAAACATGGTGTATGTTTAGTTTGGTGAAAGTGATGGTGGTGGTGGTGAGTTGGGTGGTGGAGGTTGTCAAAGCATATATTCAATGTGAGAAAACATGCATTGGAGTTCATCTCTCAATCCAAAGATAAAAGTACGATTGTGAATGCAACACAAACATGAATCTCCATGTTCCTCAAGAAGGTTCCAAGAAATGGGATGACCAAAGATAGGTGGTGAATGTGATGGAGTAACAAATTAGACATCAAGTGGGGTAATTGGTGAAAGGGTGAGAGTGATGTCCATTGATGCATTTTCTTGAGTTGGAGGTGGTGGAGAAACTCTTGGAGGAGGGGATGTTGGTGGGTTCAAGTAACCATTTGGTGAAAGTGATGTGGATGAGGTTGGTGATTTGGGTATGTAGTCAATTGAGGATGAAGAAGTGTCTTTGGTTGATGGTGTTTTGGAGGGTGCATTAGGAGCACTAGGTGATGAGAGTTGAAGTTTGGGTGATGGAGTTTTTGTGTCATCTTGGGTTAAATCCACAAACAATTGTTTTGGTGGAATGATGTTGATTTTTGGTCTTTTGGAGGCTTTGGAAATGGAAGCTCTAGTGGATGCCATGGAGGTTTATGGTGGTTGATAATGGATGAGGAAGATGATGAATTGGTGATATGCATTTGGAGGGAATTTATTAGAAGAGATTTGTTTGAAAATGGAATGAGTTTGAATTGGTTTAGAAATTTCCAAAATCTGTTCTAGCAATCTGGGTAAGGATAGCTGAGGCTAGGTAAAAGGGAGTCAAAAAGAAGAAAGAAACAGTAAAACCCGTGACCCAGGTGGCCGGTCCCCTTAATTAGGGGTCGGTCCCCTTAAAATTAAGGGGGCCGCCCTTTATGAATTAAGGGGGCCGCCCACCTGATGATTTCCAGACGACCAAAAATTTGATTTTTGCAAAATTTTTGTAAGAAGGGTTGTGTTTAGGTGGTTAATTTGCAGCAAGTCCCATGTGAACATATATGTATAGAAACAAGTATATCATGCATGCATGCAATAATAAAATGTATGAGCTAAGAATAATTAAAAGCATATCACATAACAATTAGAGGTTCAAAGCAAGCTTAACCTAGTTCAAGTTCTTCCGACTAAGTCGGGTTGTCATCACATGATTAATTAAACATAAACATAAACATTAACATAAGTTCACATAAAGTCTTAAACCAATAATTCTACCAAGCTAGTCATCACTCAACATCTTCACTTCTTTTTCTTGCCGAAGACTCCTCGCAATGCCTTTCCGAATGACTTGAATCCACCTCTAACCTCTTTATGGATCTCTTGTGATTGATTAAGCAATTCGGTTTGTCTCTCGAAGAGGAGATCATCACTTTGTTCGGAAGGAGAGGGAATTTCGTATTGTTGGTAATTGAGTGGTTCGAGAGAGTTTAGATAGGTAGTAGGAGATGGAGTACTAGCACGAGAAGCACCATCATCCTCATCATCATCTTCTTGACGAGATGATGAACCAAGGTTATGATGGGCGGAAGTTGATGAGACGGAGTGACGGGCTTTTCCACGATCACTTCGGGGTCGACGAGTTTGTTTTAGAGCGAGTGGGCGCATGACATGATCAACGACATTATAAATGCCATTGTCAAGATGAGGGTAAAGTTCCATAACATGTCGAAAGAGACGTGTCAAGAACATACCATAAGGAAGATGGGCTTTAGGAGTTGCTCGTGCACTTTCAATTCTTTTGACAAAGAAATAGGCAAGATTATATTGTTGCTCGGCTAGAATACAATATAATATATGAGCAAGGCAAGCCGGGAGATGGTCCCGATGTCCTCCTAATCCGAACACATTTTCATAAATGAGTTCGTTCCATCTCTTCAAATCACGTCTAAGCTCTTTGGTTAGAACTTGATTTGGTGAAAGAATGACGTTTTTGTTTTTGATTTTGCGGTTAGAGTCAACACGTTGAAATTGAAGAAATTGATGAATTTCTTTAGAAGTAGGAAGATCGGTATGATATGGTCCTTCAGTGTCTTGGCAGTATGCAAGAGCACCAAGATCCTATTCGTTTGTGAAGACGGCTTGGCCATCGAATGGAATTCTAAGAATTTAACCGAATTGTTGGAGAGAAAGAGTGATGAATTCGTTTTGAATCATGAAGGAGATAAGAATGACGCCCGAGTCATCTTTTTGAAGAGTGACTTGACTATAAAAGTCTAAAATAAAGCGAGGGACAATTGGCTCATTAATTTCGTAGAGACAATTGAGACGTATGTTAGTGAAACACCGATCGATGTGATCAGATGTGTAGTAAAGTTGATCAACAACTCTACCCTCATGAATACATCGATCTTCGATAGGTTTGTAGAAACGCGCGATAGAAGGAGAGATGCCGGGTGTTTGAGATACTTTGGGAATATAAGAACGAGTAAGAGAGGTATCACTAATTGTTGCTCGAGGCATGTTTGTCACCTAAACAATATAACAACTAAATAAATTATTTAAAAAAATAATCAAATAAAGTTTTGAAAAACAACAAATGTGGGACAAGGATTACTTCGACTCTAAAAATAAAAACCTAAGAAGTAATCCATATGTTCTTTAATTTATTTTTCACTCAATCTAGGGTGTCGAAGAATATATATTAGTTATATATTTCAATATCTAGAAAATGATCCAAACACTCCCTAATCAATACAAGACTTGACTAAAATTGTCGAAAGATATACGTTAAGTTGTATATTTTGTTGACAGATATTAGTTCATCATCTTTTGACTTTGTGAGAGTTAAATGGTGTTTGTTTTGACTCAACATTATGTTTTAAAACGTGAAACCAAACGCCCCTTTATTTTATATATTTTACAAAATGTATCAAAATATATATGAATTATATATCTTGATGACTTGTACAAGTTAGTTATGTGTTTATACAAGTGACAAAAATATAGTGATGGTCATTTCGACTCTAAAAATCGATCCTAAGAAATGAACCAAACACCCCTTTATTTTTGTAAGACATTATTCATTGATTCGAAAAATAAACATTTAGATATGTATGTTTCGATAGACAATGTATGGTTATTTTAACATGTTTTTGGCATGAATCAACAATGTATAAATTTTTGTTTTGAAATTTCTTAGTTTAAAAAAAATAATTGAAAAATAATGTATATATTTTTTAACAAATTTTCGAACCAAAAAAATTTGTGACTCAATCTTAATGTTTTGAACTCCTATGACTACGAGAATCATTGTAGTTATGGATTTTCTAGACCTAATCGAAAAAATAAAAAATATATAAAAAACTATGAAGAACACCAAATTTTGATTTAGAGCAAAATTGGATGAAATTGAAAAGAAAAAGTATAAAAAAAATCTTACAATAGGTGTTGTTAATCGAGTTATAGGTGATTGCCCCTTGCGAAATTGGATGAATTTTGAGTTTGGGAATTGGATTTTATGGTTTTTGAGTGTGTGTGTCTGTGTGTTCGTCACACAGTAGTAGGAAGAAGGGATTTTGCAGAAATTGTGTGTTTGGCAATTGGTTTTGCAGAGAAAAGGGTTGTTTGGCGAATTTAATGGTCGGTCCCCTTAATTATTAAGGGGGCCGCTCACTTTAACACGGCCGGTCCCCTTAATTTTAAGGGGGGCGCCTATCTGAGAAAACAAAATTATTTTTTGATTTTGACTAGTTTTGAAAATATACAATTATCAAAATACTTCGGGATGTACTAGTAATATTATTTTACATACTCTAGTCGTCGAAGGAATGAAGTTTGAAGACGAGAGAAAAATACTTGACATTTTTTTTAATTAACTTTTCGTCAAGTTAAGTAAACTTAAATAATTTCCAATGAAATAATTAAGTTGTCAAGATTTTTGGATCGAGAGATGGTTTAGAGATGATAGACGAAATTTAATTGACATTTTAATTAACCTTTCGTTAATTAAAAATACTTTGATTAATTCGGACGAAATAATCAAGTTGTCAAGCCGATAGAAGATTTAACGATGATTTAGTGATGTTTTTAATTAACTTCTTGTCAATTGAATAAATTAATTACTTCGGATAAAATAATTAATTGTCATGATTTGGAGTATTTGAGAGCTGATAAATATGTGACGATAGAATGATAGAGTGAAGTTAAAGCTTGATGAGAGGATTCCGATAGACGTAGTTTATTGTAGACGTGTAGATGAAGCGGACGATGTAGTCGAAGGGAGTTTGTTTCATCCATAGTGATTTTGATGTCATGCCTTTCTGACGTAAGATGAAAAACTAATCATACTTCTATGTTAATAATTACCCACTAACTCACTTTTCTTCATCTACGTGAGTTTGCTACTAGTGGACATAGAAGATTTCCAATTTATAGAGGTACGTAGGGAATTCTAATTCAACTACGTGAGAGATGAGTTCATAATGAACAAAATCTCTTAATTCTAGAAAGCCAACAAATGGCATTTCTAGTGACTACACTATTTCCATAAGCTTAAATTATGTTCTACTAACTATAACTTATTTGTTTAGCATATATGTAGCATAATAATATATAGTCATTTAACATTTAACACATAATCTAAATTCTAAGAGGTTTGAAAAGAAGACATACCTTTGCCAACAATGTGTTTTCTTCAACGTCTTCAAGTAAGTAAGCTTTGAAGGAGAAATCTTTTGGAAAACCCGTCATAAGATTTTAAGAATGTATTTGCTCGTCAGATTCCAAGAAATGTTAATAAACAACTCCATTTGAATGTTGTAACGACTCAACCACTTGGAGCCCAATGTCTCATGGGTCCAAAGTTGTTAGTCCCGAACATATTTTGCATATGTTGCATTTGATTCGGATACATATAAGGTGGTTATATTTCTCACGGAGAGAAGTTTGGTTGTTGTGAATAATTCCACATTGAATGATTATTATTGAGGTAGTTTTGTCTAACTTGATCGCTCCTAGGTTGTGGTGTTTTAGACCGAGGGTGAGAGTTATTAGTTCTTTTTGGAGGATTAGTCTTAGATCTTATTTTAGGCTAAGTAAAGCCAACTCCGGGTTTTAAAGAAGGTTTATAAAAACGTTTTACTTCGTCTTCGCTTGCAATGGGTATTTTAGTATTGTTTATAAGCATAAATTTTGGTCTTGGGCTTGAGTTTGATTCTACTACTTTTTCTTTAGACTCAACCTCTTGTGATTTAACAAAATTCACTTGTTTAGACTCACTAGTTGATCCTTTGGTAAAATTAAATCCTAGGCCGGATTTATCACCGGAAGGTTTTTGAAGATTTAACATTTTCTTAAGCGATTTACTACTATTATTAAATTGATTAAGCTTAGAAATTTCTTCCTTAAGTTTTTCATTTTCAAATCTAAGGTCTTGACATGTTTTACATTCTTCATTGACCTCTTTACCTTTTTCTATTTTAGATAGTTTATTTTTTAGTTCTAGTACTTCATTTTCTAATTTATTTTTAATTTGTTTTAGTGATTTATTTTTAGCCATGACTTTTAGACCTATTTTGCATAGTCGATTATATTCATTATCTAAGTCTTTTTCATCTAACGATGATTGGTCATCACTAAAGAATTCGGTTTCGGAAAGTACCTCATTAGAAGCTTTAGCCATAAGACATTTTTCGTCTTTAGTCTTTTCTTCTTCATCTTCGTCGCTATCACTCCATGATCCTCCAACAAAGGCTCTTTGATTGTAGCTTCTTGATAGTTTTGGACACTCTCCGATGAGGTGATTTGAATCCCCACATTTAAAACATTTTCTTTCGCCTTTGCCATTTTTGTCGTCTTTATTTCTTTGAGATACCTTTCTTTCATCATGTGGTTGTCTTACGAATCTTCCTCGTCTTTTGAAAAATTTCTTGAAGTCTCTCACGGCCATGGCGTATTCTTCGTCTTCACTATCGGAAGTCGAACTATCTTCATCACTTGATTCCTTTTTGGCTTTCAAGGCAAGAGATCTATTTTGTTCTCTTTTGCCTTTGACCATTTCGGAATCATTCTTAATTATTACTTCATAAACTTTCAAGTTTCCAATAAGTTCATCAAGCGATAGAGATGTTAAATCCTTTGATTCTTCAATAGCCGTAACCTTTGCGCGCCATTTAGGATGAAGTGCCCTAAGAAATTTCCTAACATAATTCTTGCTAGAAAAACCTTCATCAAGTGCTTTTAGACTAGTAATAATAGTGTTAAATCTAGCAAAAGCATTATCTATCGATTCCTCTTCCGGAATCGTAAATTGTTCATATTGTTGAACAAGAAGATCTATTTTATTATCTTTGACTTGACTATTACCTTGGTGAGTGATTAATAAAGTATCCCAAATTTCTTTTGCGGTTTTACACATGAAAATTCTTTCGTATTCTTTACGTGGTAAAGCATTATAAATCACCATTTTAGCTTCATTATTTTTAGCAAGTTTCTTTTTAAGATCATCGTTTTGTTTATCAAAAGATACAGTTTCATCCTTTTTAGTTTCGGGATTATATTGAATAGGAGGAAAATCACCATAGGTAATAACATGCCAAAGATCTAGATCTTTTGATTTCACATAAGTTTCGAATCTATTTTTCCAATAAATAAATCCATCACTTTCAAATAGTGGTGATCTTTGCATAGATTGTCCTTCTAAATATTTTTTCGATTCCATAGATCGATTCAAGTTTTAAAATATAATTTATTTTAAAAAAATTTGTTTGACGTGGCTCTGATACCAATTGTGGAAAACTAGAAGGGGGGGTTGAATAGTTTACCGCTTTTTAAATTAATGTTATGCTTGTTTATAAAAATTTAGATTCGACTTTGTGTGATCTCAATATGTGCACAATATGAACAATACAAGTATGTAAGTAAATGACAAGTAAATATGAAAGACAAGAGATAAGAGTTGGAAGGATCAAACCACAATACAAGGATTTATAGTGGTTCGGTAACGAAGCACCTATTCGCCCTACTCCACTCCCTGAGCACCAAACTCGAGAGTTATCTTCACTATGTCAACAAACTCCCTTTAGGCGAAAAAGACCATACACAACTTAGCTTACATCGATTTCTGAAACTAAGCAAAATGTCGAGTTTTAATCCTAGCTAGAACCAATCTATCACAACACAACACACCACTTCATAACAAATCACAACTTGGGTTCACTACACAACTTCTCTCCACTTCACAACGCTTCACAACTTCACTTCACCAAGACACTACTAC
This sequence comes from Tanacetum coccineum, assembly GCA_026074375.1. Classification (NCBI taxonomy): domain Eukaryota; kingdom Viridiplantae; phylum Streptophyta; class Magnoliopsida; order Asterales; family Asteraceae; genus Tanacetum; species Tanacetum coccineum. The sequence continues at coordinate 18,199 of BQNB010050942.1, read as the reverse complement.
GATCATACCAATCTATCACTACTTACTAAGATCACCCCGATCTAACTATACTTACAATGATCACAACAATCTACTTATTGTACACAACTACGATACGCACCTTCACAATATACACAAATGATTTACAAGATATAACACAACTACACAACTATACCAACTATACTATAACACTTCTTGATTTGATGACAAGAAGTATTCTTCTCTTGCACTTGAGAAATTAAGCTTGGATCACTTGAAAACAAATCTTTATGATTAAATGATCAAAAGAAAGAAAGGAGTGTATAAACTGATTTAGAACAGAAAGAGAGTGTGTGCAAAATGTCCAAAAATCAGTGTGGAATAGTCTAGTATTTATAGGCAAGCTGAGACAAAAAAACACTTGGCCGGTCCCCTTAATTAGGGAGTCAGTTCCTTTAAAATTAAGGGGGTCGCCCGTTATAATTAAGGAGGCCGCCCATGCCTGACGCTCCCTTTTTTGTCTTTTTTGGCGGAGGTGTTTTCTGGAACATTTCTAGCCGTTTTTTGGTAGAAAAATTGAATTCAAAATATTTATTTGAATAAAATATTTCTTTTAAATCTAAAAATGTTTTGTAAAAGATATAAAAATGTTTGTGTCATTTTTATAAAAAGTGTGAGGTTAAATAAAAAATCCTTTGATCATAAACTACATTAAGCATTTGTTTATTCATACCTTTAAGTGATTAAATTTTTGAAATAAAAATTTACTACTAATTACTTGTTTACAATTAATTTTTCATTAATTGTTTTTACATTTTGTGATTATCAGAACGTAGAGAGATCGAAAAATATTAACAACGTTTTTAGGCATTATTTCTATCAACAAATCCCTTTAATATCCGTAATACTCCAGGCGATTGCCCCTTTATGGTTCTTAAGAACCTCGAGGAGCCTAGTTTTTTTTACGGTGGATAATGCGGATGAGATGACCAGTGGGAGTTAGTTGTTTTCCTGGAGAAAAGCGTACTCAAGGTGTTCGGGTAATTCCTTCAGTTCAAGTTTGGGTGGTTCAACGCTTGACTATTTTAATCGATTCTCCGGGGCTTTCCATTTGAGTGGTTCTACCGGCTTTGTCCTCGGGTAGAAGGAAACTGCATGCACCTCGTTAGAATCTTCCTCTTCTTCTTCAGTCCATTTTCCGTCATGATTTACTGTGTCAACCCATTGTTCTTGGACCAGCTTAGCGGTGTGATCGACGCAGTATAGGTAATCATCACGAGAGTATTAGGATTTTATGGACTTCCTAATGTTGAAGGTGACGGTTTTACTTTCGACCCTTAGACTTAATTTTCCTTTGTGAACGTCAATTACAGCTCTCGCTGTGGCTAGGAAGGGTCGTCCCAAAATGATCAGGACTAGCTCATCTTTGTCCATTTCCAAAACTACGAAGTCAACTAGGAAGATGAACTCTTGCTTTCACCAATAGATTCTCGCAGACCCCGATGAGGTATTTGATAGATCGATCAGCCAGTTGAATACTCATTTTGGTTGGTTTAAGTTTAGAAATCCCCAATCGTCGGAAGAGAGAGTGTGGCATGAGATTTATACTTGCTCCTAAATCAGCTAAGGTGTTCTTGACTGCCAGGGGTCCGATAAGACATGGCAGTGTGAAGCTTTTTGGGTCTCCTTCTTTTTGAGGCAGACTCCTTTGGATAATAGCAGAATATTCCTCACTAAGCTTTACCGAAGAGGCCGCTTTTTCAAGTTTTTCCTTATGAGAAAGGAGATCCTTTAAGACCTTCCCTTTGGCATGTGGATCATAGCTTCCAGGAATGGCAGATTTATATGAATCTGTTTGAAGATTAAGAGAAGCCGCTCATCTTCGTCATCCTTTTTCTGCTTCTTCACTCTGGATAGAAATGGCAAATTTGATGACATAGAGGGTTGGTAGAAAATGGATGGCCAAGGGACAGGTTCTTCATTATGTGTAATGCTTGGCTTTGCATCCTCGGGTCCTTCCTTTTCGGCTGCTCCTTTAGTGTTGGCAGGTGTCAGTTCTAAAGGGGTCGGGAAAGGGGGGTCTCGAGTGCTAACTCCTGATCTAGTTGTTATGGCAAAAGTTAATGCTTCAGGTTTAGGAGTTTTACTTTCCCCAATTACGAAGAGGATTTTAGAGAATTGTTCATGCATTTCCTTACGGTGCTGGTTAAGCATCTATCCTATCCCCTTTATGTGGGATTTCTTTTCGAGCATAAAATTGGCAAGCTCGTCTTCAAACTTATTTCTAACAATCTATTCGAGGTCATCATCTCCTTTTTCTTTGCGTTTGTTGTTCCCCCATGGTGGGGTATCATCGTTCCGGTAGAACCTCAAAAGAGAAGGATCATCATAGATGTCTCCCTCGAACAAGCATACCTGCTAGGCCGGGTTGGTCTGCTCGCATTCATCAGCCTTATGGGGCCCTCCGCAGTAGTCGTAAATTAGGTAGGGAGTTTTTAACCCAACCTCTCGAGTAGGTGTTTCGAGGTAGGAGATTTTGTTGCAGGCCCTTTTTAGACGTCCTAGGAATGTAGGTTGCATTGCCTCTGAAATGGAAGAAACGTTCATGGGTGGCGATAGGTCATCCCACAGATCATCTTGGTATGGAACATATTCTTCAATTCGATTCCACCCTTTTTCATCGGTGAGAGAGTTGAAGCAGAATTGAGCAAATTGATCGAGTTTCCTACGGTTGTACCGAGATATGTTATCATGAAAGATTTATACCAGAACCCATTAATGTATCCCATGATGGGGGACCTATTTGATTAAGTCCTAGAAACGGATCCATGCGCTTTTGATGGGTTCGTCATTCCCTTGTTTGAATCGAAGGATTAAATCTCTAAGGGACGAGGTGGATCCTACCGAAAAGAAGTGGTCAAGGAATCATGACACTAGCTGATCCCATGTCGTGATTTGAGCGGAGGGTATTCTCTCAAACCATTCTGCCGCTTTTCATTTGAGGGAGAAATAGAAGAAGCATAGCCTAGATGTATCCCTTGTGGCTCTGTCAGCTTGTATGCTATCGACGATACTTAAGTAGTGCTTAACATGACGGATGGGGTCCTTATTTTTCAATCCTTAGAATGTGCATGTTCCTTGATTTAACAAGATGTTGCATGTGTCGACGATTCTTCCTGCTTGTTCGGTTGGAAGGGTGATTAGGTTTTGGAAACCGGAGGAATTAGGGTGAGAATGTTCATGTAAGGTTTTGGGAGGGGTTAGCGGTTTGGCTCCAGTGTTGTTGGAGGAGGATGCTTCATCATTAAAGACGTTTCTTTCGGCTATAGCTAGAGATTTGTTCTGCTGTAGATGTCAGGCGGCTCTCCTAAGCCTTCTGAATTTTCTTTCGGGTTCGTCGAGGGGTTTTGTTAACCTCTTAACGGTGCTACATGTCATGGTGATAGATTTACAAAACAGATAACACGAAGAAAAGATAGACTATGAGAAAGCTAATATACGGAATTAAATTCTCACTTGTAAAGATTCAAGCGAGTATAGCTAAGTTAAACAATGATCAAAACCTAAATATTCACCGGCAGCGGCGCCAAAAACTTGATGCGGTCGTTATAGGAGACTTCTACACGAAGTTTTACAACTCCCTAGGCAGAGCACATAACCGTTGTAGTAGTAGTAGTATAGGCAAGACTCGGGGGTTGTTATCATTCTCTAGGGGAATAAGTTGGGAAGGCTTGATCACGGTCTAACATAATTCTAGGGGTTGAGAGAAGATTATTTTTGTGTTTTTATGTTTTATAAAAGCAGGTAAATTTGTGGTTTGAGAGGTTACTTTGTTTAACTAATTAATATCTAAACTACTGATGATAACTTTATGATAATTAAATGTATTTACTTAATCATGCATTACTTATCAGATTGCTTTTCCTAATCCTGCTGCCTTGTCACACTTGTAATGATCTATGTAAGTATTTCCTAGGTCATGAACGGATTACACGAACCCGCCGTCTATTTAATATTCCGTTAAGGCAACGCACAAGTAAGGTAGTATGAAGACTATTACCAGGCCTCTAAGAGTATATTAAATGCTTGTGAAATATCTTAAGGGGGGATCAACCATATAAGTGGGTAAGGTAGTATGAAGATTGTTACCCGATGGTATCCTTTCTACACACTCGCATATCCCTAGACGTGCCTACAGCGATACAGACAAAAGCTAGTTTTCTAAAGCCTAATCCACACATTCATCAACAAGAAGCAATATTAATAGGATCTACAATCTGACTTTTATGCAATCATAAGCAAATACAAAGGAGGGTGTAGCCTCGCATGTTATAATGGAAGCAAGAAGATAAATCAATCACACAACACATAGACATATTGAATGATGAATGATAAATAACCTTACTTGAATTAAAACATGGATCCAAGGTAGTACAATAGGGTTTTGAGGCCCTAAAAACAACCTATGAAGCTGCTATAAAGGCTAGGGTTTGTCTCCCTATAGTTATACAAAGTTACACACTTGAAACCCTAAAATCGGTTTTATATTTATAGAGATATCGCTGTGACGGCGTCACTTTGTACTCATGAAGCCGTCGCTACGTAGATGTTTCTAGATCTACTTTAAGTCGGCCACGTCCTGATGCCGTCACTGAATCTCTGATGCCGTCACCATGAATGTCATGATGCCATCGCTTTATGGTTGTGACGCCGTCTCAGGCTCTGAGTGAATAATTCTTCATGGTTCTTGGTGTAGAGTTGTAGTCTTGTCCGTTTCTTCTCTAAATGAGCCCAAGTCATGTGTATTTCCTTCAAATGCCATCCAAATTCTAAGAACCTGAAAACAAACGATTAAGCACATAATTTAGGTATATTTGCATGATTCAGGGGGTTAAATGACCCCGAAATAGTGTATAAAATGACACCTCATCAAATACCCCTACACTTGGGGTTTACTTGTCCTCAAGCAAATGGGTTTTTCTACCTAGACAATAACAATATGAGGGTCATTTAACTTACTCTTTAAAAGTATTTTACAACACAACCTTCTAGACCTCGTAATTAAAAGCACATAAAGTATATACTAGCGCCTCACATAAGTGTTTGGGATTCTCTCTTTCTCTCGGGTGTATAATAAATTATAACATAATGGGGAAACAGAAAATCAACACTCATTACCTGTCATAGCATATAAATTACCATAGGCTTGGTAAAGATCAAAAACCTCTACCGCTAGGCTCAAACATTATTCATTACTATCTAAGGAGTCTTTAAAGGGTTGTTGGGTGTTAGTTAGAATACATAACAGAAATGAAAACAATGGATATATTTGGGTGGACTTTGGGTGAAAACTGAGTGGAAAGGGTTAGCTAATTATTTATAAGAATAACATGTTGGTTTGGTTTGCTTAGCTGAACAGGAAACGCGGTACAAAAAATACAAACCTCTACAAAACTCTACTCAATCTCTTTCTTATTTATTTTCTTGACGTCTAATATAAACATAGACATAAGCAAATAATGGCAGCCCGTACATTTTTTTCTCACTTTATATATTATATATATATAATATAATATATATATATATATATATATATATATATATATATATATATATTTCGATTCTTTTCTTTTCCTTTTCTCATTTTTTTGTACACTTTTGCCTTGCCATTGCTTAAACATATAATGCATCATGGGGGTTAAAAACCGGATACACCCCTACACTTGAACTTTTACATACTCGATTATTTACAATCTAAATAATGACCCAATTTTAGGTGGATCAAAATAACATGGAGCTTATTGAGCTCTATCGGGGGTAATAAATTACTTTTTCCCCAATTCTTCATAAGATGAATACTATCATGAATCCCAATCGTCCTAAAATAGTATTTACAAGGATAAGGACTTAGCAACCGTGTATTCAAATAATTAACTTGGGTTAAAACAATAATGTACTAAAGGTGAGTACATATAAGGTAGGCTAAGGCGATTTGGGTGTAACGATTGGTTTAAGGGTTGACAATGCTCTTCATTAATAGTCCGGCTTAACCAGAAAATTACGAGAACCGTGAAAAATGATAGGCTCAGAGGGTTGTACTAGGGGTATCCTGCACTAAAAATGAGTGCATGGAAAGGGTGTGGGATAGTTATATGATCGGTGTGACCATCATAACAATTACATGTTTAAAACATGGGTTAATCCTAGTGCCTCTGATCTAGCAAATCCTAATACTTATTATGCGGTCTCGGGATGCATCACAAAAACAAGTTCTAGAATTTAATATACTACCGGTACACTCATATAATTTAATACCAATACCAATGCTCCAGCAAAGGCGACCTAGACCATACGTACACATCCGTAACGACGGAATAGACACATATGACTGCATTCAAACCTTAACTCGAGAAAGCTAAAGGTACAAATTATCTTGGGTATCAATAATGGATGCCCGAATTCCTAAAGATCTAAAGGCGAACCTCACAATTTTGGAGTGGAATTTTGAGGGTTTTTGTGCTAGTCATACACATTCCTATCCATGAGACGTTATTGATACTCGGTTTTCGTCGGTATGTGTCATAAAAAAATTTAAATTAAAATTACCTTTTTATGCTATGTTTTGATATATTACCTATCATTTCAAGGAACAAAGCAAATGACAAATGAAGGAATAGTTTTTAAGGCTTATTTCCTCCTACACTTAAGTTGAACATTGTCCCTAATGTTCTATAAAAGTACCCGTAAAAATGAATAAGGAGAAAAGAAAACAAGTAAAAGAAACTAGTACTCTCCTGGTTTGCTCAATAATGGAAAAGAAACATGCATAAACTGGTTAAATTGTCCTCCAAGAATTTTCTGATGAAACTTCCTAAGAACTTCCAAGCTTCTTCTTGTCAAATATAACTTGTAATTAAAGACAAAGACAACTATACCAAGCATAAAATCGGCGGGATAGATAAAAAACAATGAGAGTTTAAGGTTTCAACTCTATAAAAGCAGTAAAGATAGGATGAGATTAATGATATAATTATAGGTTTTTTGCAGGTTTACAAAAGAATTACAAATTTTAAATATTGCACATTTTGTTTTTTAGAAATGCTTGAAAATTTTGAATTTTTACATAGTTGGAGATGCGACGCCGTCAGGATAAATCCTGACGCCGTCTCCAGCATCTGTGAAAATTTCTTCTTCATTTTTAATGAGAAATTTCTTGCACGCAATTTTATTAGTCAAATCTGAAGAAAGCACTGTATTAGAAAACCTGAAATAATCCTCAACAAATCATAATGACTCAAAACTGACGCGAATTAATCTAAACAATTTATTTTAAATGTTTGAATTGGGTTCTTAAAAACCGTATATTTCCCCTATATTTATTTTGTTGCAAAATACCTTTGATTGCAAATAGGATGAAGTTATAAACAAACAAAGCATGATTACAAACAATTAAAACATAATCAAACAAACAACAATAATTAAATCATAAACACTCCTAAATGGGGGAATAAAGTAAAAATTGGGTTTGCCTCCCAAAAGTGGCTTTTTCTTTAGTTACGAGTCTTGTGCTAGAACTCGAAATCACACGTTCAAAGTGTCCGTCGAAGTGGTCCAAGTCGATGATTTCCCTTGGACACTCTCTTTCGGAGAGCTTTCTAGTGGTGGGGATTGACTGTAGGGTTTTGGTAAACTCCTCTCCGTCTGGATCGATCAGTCTAATCTTGGCATGCCATGCTCCATCTTTATTTTTGGGTGGTTTGTCCCAATTAATTGTATTTTTAATTAGGTCCTCCGATTCCCACATGTTATTCTTAAGGTTTGTAGGTATGGCTCCTAAAAATTCAACCATTCTTCTAAACATAAGGACATCCTTAAAAGGATTGATCTCAGCATCTCTAGCAATTTCCCACTCTTCGGACAAATGGCAGTCTAAGAAGTCTTTCCTAGCGTAGTAAGGGATTTGTGCACCTACTCCATTCGAGCTAGGGTGTGGTTTGTATGATTCCCTTTTTCTAAGCGTGGTCCAATATGGTGCTTCTTCCTCACCTAAATCGAATCCTTTTACATCGAATACCGACCTAGTGATTCCTTCTCCTACTGCTATCTTGGCCATCCTATAGTCTATAACTGCATTGGCGGTTGCAAGGAATCCTCTTCCTACAAGCAAAGGGGTTACAGGTCTTTTCTTTTAGTGCGATTACGTAGAAATCATTTAATAGTTCATTTTCCTATGTGGACTTTACTACGTCTTGACAATTCCTACAGGTAAGATTTGGGTTCTGTCCAACCAACCCAAAGATATGTCAGTCTCTAAGATACTCTCGAATAATCCGATGTTAGCTTTTTGAAGAGGTAAAATGATATTATGTCACACAGTGACTAAATCAGCTAAGGTGTCGAAAGGCTTTGAGTCCCCTAATCTACAAGGTAGAGTGAATAGCCTGGGTTCTTCCATCTTGGTAGATACTTTGCCTTGGACGAATGTTGATCCATTTTTGCCTAGTTCTAAGCTTTCTACGTATTTATCCAACATTGCGTTATAGATTTGAGTGCGAGCTAGGGCTTCAAGAACCGGTAGGTTGAGATGCAAATCCTAGAATTAATCTTTAAGAGTTAGTTCAGGTTCTTCTGGTTGTTGTGTTCTAATCCCCATCCCTGTTTGCAGCTGGCTTGTCTGGGAAATGTTTGCCTCCGTGGAACACATTTTGATGGCGTTGATTGAAGTGGAGGGGTATGATGAGAATTGGGGATCTATTGTTGGGTAAGAACAAGCAGACAAAACTGGGGAAGTACTCAGTTTCAAGTTCTTAACTGTGTCGCTAGGTAGTGTGCCCGCTATTGGTCGGTGATGGCCTTCAATACTGTGTTGATTTTGTTGGTCATCTCACTTTGCTGTTGTTTGAAATCGGCTTCAAACTTGGATAATCTAGCATCTTGAGATGCCATGAAGTTAGATACCAATCCTTCTAGATTTGATTGATTGTTAAAGCTTTGAGGATTGTTGTTGAAGGAACGGTTCGGGATTGGACCATTGGGTTGGAACCGGCTAGGTGGGTATGAAAAATTATTTTGGGAATTTTAGGGTTGAATTGAGATGAAGGAAAGAGAGAGTGAGAAGAATGAATCACTTATCAATCAAGGATGATTGAGCTTCGTGCTGTAAAAATCAAGTCCAAGGTTGATGGTAATGGCTGAGAAAGAGTGTTTTTTGGTGGTGGGGGCGAGTGAGAAGTGAGATGGGTTTTTATATTATTGAACCCAGATCGTTGTGATGGCGTTACGTGTTAATCCTGATGCCTTCAGGATGGTCCAACTTCCCTAACTCGTTGATTGTTGACCTTTTTGAAAAAAAATCTACAAATTTTTTTTTGCTTCTCCCCCAGGGTCAAACACGCAGTTACTAGCCGTGAGTGTGAAAGAGTAGTGTGGTCGGGGGTCTTTGCCTTATATGTTATCGTCTTGACGTCAGCAATTATGAGGTGTCAATAGGTTGCTACAAATCTCCTTCGTCATGTCAGTCTTTTGAAATTTGACTGGCTCTTTTGCCTGGTTTAAAACTGAAGGTGTTTTTTTCAAAAACGGGGTGGGTTTGAGAGGTTCAGTTGAACATATCTTATCCATAATGGGTTCATGGGGATATATTTGAGGGTATCCTGGAACATTTTTTTGCAGGATCTTCTGAGAATTTATGCCCGGCTAGGGGCTCTAGAATCTCCTCGTCCGGGTATTTTGTAATCTTCTCGATTTTTATCATTCTGCTCCATTCCTCTCTTGTCTTATCTTTTAACCTCCTTGTGACTTCCGAAGAGAGTTGCATAAAATCGTTGATAATCACTCTCATATATTCTTCGAGCTGCTTGACTCTTTCTTCCTGATCGAGGATGAAGTTCATCACAATGTGCTCAAATTCTTCTTGACGTGATGGCTCAGAGGATGGTCGATACCTTTCATTGGTTGTCATCCGGAATACACTTTTGCTTCTTCCTATTAACAAGATTATGTCCTTCATAAGTGTATCGACTTTACGCTCCATGATTCCTAGTAATTGCTTGATGTCGGGATTTTCGTAATTAAGGCTCATTTCAACTGGGATGAAGGCATCGTTTCACCCTTCATCCTCATATTGGGCTAACCTCTCGATAGTAGCCCAAGCCTCGTCTGACCTTAATTTTCTAAGTCTCTCGCCTGCTGCATAGTCAATGCCCATCTAGGTGGTGCAGTCGACATGATCGTAGAATATTTGAACTTGAAGCCATAAGTCAAGACCATGATGAGGGACTTTTTGGAGTAAGTCCTTGAAACGAGTCCATGCTTCTGATAGAGATTCTCCATGATGTTGTTTAAACATCAGGATATCATTGCGGAGTTTTGCAGTCCTTCCCAGTGGAAAGAATTGGGCAAGGAAACGAGTAGTAAGATCCTCCCATGTGGTGATGGATCCTGCTAGAAGACGTTTAAGCCAATTGCTAGCTTGATCATGAAGGGAAAATTAAAATAAATGCAGGCGCGTTCTTTCCCTGTTTTCACCGTCAATGTCAAGTGAGTCCATAAGTTTTAAGAAATCCTTGAGGTGTTGGTTTGGATCCTTGGACCGAAGTCCGTGGAATGAGCATCCATTTTACACCAACCAGAAGGTGTTAGATCGAAGATGTACCACATTGTTCCGTATGGATCCTTGAGGTGTTGGTTTGGATCCTTGCAGATAAATCTATGGTTTGAGAGGTTGGGTTTGTTTAACTAATATCTAAACTAATGGTGATAACTCTATGATAATTAAATGTATTTACCTAATCATGCATTACTTATCAGATTGCTTCTCTAAATCCTGTTGCCTTGTCACACTTGTGATGATCTGTGTAAGTATTTCCTAGGTCATGAAAGGATTACACGAACCCATCGTCTATTTAATATTCTGTTAAGGCAATGCACAAGTAAGGTAGTATGAAGACTATTACAAGGCCCCTAAGAGTATATTAAATGCTTGTGAAATATCTTAAGAGGAATCAACCATATAAAGGGGTAAGGTAGTATGAAAACTGTTACCCGATGGTATCCTTTCTACACACTTGCGTTTCCCTAGACGTGTCTATAGCGATACAGACAAAAGATGGTTTTCTAAAGCCTAACGCGCACATTCATCAACAAGAAGCAACAGTAATAGGATCTACAATCCGACTTTCATGCAATCATAAGCAAATACAAAAGAGGGTCTAGCCTCGCATGTTATAATGGAAGCAAGAAGATAAATCAATCACACAACACATAGACATATTGAATGATGAATGATAAATAACCTTACTTGAATTAAAACATGGATCCAAGGTAGTACAATAGGTTTTGAGGCCCTAAAAACGACATATGAAGCTGCTACAAAGGCTAGGGTTCATCTCCCTAAAGTTATACAAAGTTACACACTTGAAACCCTAAAATCGGTTTTATATTTATAGAGATATCGTTGCGACGGCGTCGCTTTGTAATCCTGACTCCGTCGCCACGTAGATGGTTCTAGATTCACTTTAAGTCGGCCACGTCCTGACGTCGTCATTGAATCTCTGACGCCGTCACAATGAATGTCATGACACCGTCACTTTATGGTTGCGACGCCGTCTCTAGGATCTGAGTGAATAATTCTTCATGGTTCTTGGTGTAGAGTCCTAGTCTTGTCCATTTCTTCTCCAAATGAGCCCAAGTCACGTGTATTTCCTCTAAATGCCATCCAAGTGCTAAAAACCTTAAAATAAACGATTAAGCACATAATCTGGGCATATTTGCATGATTTAAGGGGTTAAATGACCTTGAAATAGTGAATAAAATGACACATCATCAAAGGCCTTTATATGTTATATTATTAACTAACTACACTGGTTAGTTAACCCTCGTATAAAACCTTTGTTTACACTCATTTTAAGAGTAAGATACCCCTAGAAAAACTAGTAGAGGCAATCCTTTAGGATAAACACCAACTGTTTATTTTGTTACACCTTAGCCTATCCTGTTTGATTAAGTCTATTTATCAGTTGCTAGTTGTTTTAAGTGTAAAGTATGCATTCCATGTGTCTTGTGTCATTTTCTATCTCTTGTATGGTTGGGAAAAATTACACATTGCAATGGGAATATAAAAAGTAGTCAAACTCATGTATTTTTACTACCATTACAATTATTGGTATGTTCGAAGAAGGAATAATTATGGAAGAAATTATCCGGAGCTATTATGATCGTGAAGATGGTGAAATTATATCGAGATTCGTAGTGTATTTGTTTAAAAAAATGAAAAAAATTAGAAAATTGCAACAAAAAAGAGGAGGAAGTCTTATAGTCGGTTCGCTTAAACTTAAACCGATGGTATTATTTGAAGGATCGATTATTCGTTGATACGTGTTATAAATCAATGATGTAAAGTTATGTATAAAGTGGTAGATATCGCTACTTATCTTTGTAAAAGTATTTATAAGTATGGATGATTGGAAAGTTGACCGTTACGAGAACGCCAACTTAGGTTTTTGATCTATGACGAAGAAGTTTGTGTAAATATTTATGATTCTTTATGACAACAACTGGGTTTACTTCTAAACCTACAAGCTCACCAACGTAATGTTGACCTTTCGAGTATTATTTTCAAGTATTCTGAATAATCAATGAGGTTGTGATATCAGGCTTTAGCAGACCTAAGTGCATCCTTCATGGATCTTATCTTGAAAGATTGACATTTGAGAACTTGGTTTCAGTTTAGCTTTTGGATTATTCCTAAGACTTGTATCACTCCGATGTTGAGGAGTTGATTTGTAATTAATCTAGACTATGTGATATGTTCTTTACTTGTCTTGGCACAAGTCCATACTTGTTGTCGAAGAACGTTGTGACACTTTGTTTCAATGCATTTAGACTTCTCTATATTGACGCCTTGTGTTATGATGATCAAATCTTCGTCACGCCTCATGTTTCTGCCTTAGTCGGGGTGTGACAGTTGTCATATGTGTCCAGGGCTTTTGTTGAAAGTTTTGGTAAAAATAAATATAAGAAAAATTAATGAGATACTAAGGGTGAAGTGAAAGATAAATGATAGAAATATTAGAGAGATAGAGAGAGAATGAAGTGAAAAAAGAAAAGATGATTCTTAAATAGAGACAAATGAGACAAACTAATAGAAAGATGATATACCCTCTTGTTCAAGGCATATGGGGTAGTTTAACGGACATATTTGACGTCTGTTTGATCAAAGGACCATGATTATTAAAGGTGTCAGAGTTAACTACTGTTAAATAAAAAAACTTAAAAAGATTATACACGAAAGTCAACACAAACCCCGTGGACCGTTCCTTGTAATTTACTCTTTAATCTAAGAAATCTTTTTCATGTTATGACAACCGTGACTTGAGCAGGTTAGTCAAACCTTTAGAGTTGACTAAAGTATTTATATATGTTATAATTGTGAGTTAATGTGATCTTAAATGAGTATTTGATATCAATCCGTGATGCGTGTTCATCTTATTGTGATTGAGTTATGGTTTTAGCTGCTATTTTATTTCGTTCACATTTTGTGACTATGGAAATGATAGCATCATTTGTATGCGTTATCGTGTTATTTGGTGAATAATTGTAGTATGAGCATAAAGAGATTATAATGTATTCTCAGGAATGAATTAAGTCTAGTATTTAAGTTAACTAAGCGTAGGTCTTTCTAATTTAGGAAAGTAATTTATGAAATGAAATTTATAAAATGTAAGTTTATAACTAGTCTTATTTAAAAGGTTTACTAAATTAATAAAGAGTTTTATAAAAATAATAAAATAAGGGTAAATATACATTTAATAATAATTTTAAAAAATTAATTATGTATATATATATATATATATAAAGGGGGCTGGTTATAAGAAAAAAAAGAAAAAAAAGAAAAAAAAGAGTTTAAGTATAAAACAAATTGGTATTAGATAAGGACTAGGGATTTAGGGTTAGCTTATAAATACAAAAAGTAGTCCTCTCCTCCCCTTTGTTCCTTTTTCTCGACTGAAACCCCAAGAAGAGAAAAAAAATATTTTTTTATCAATAATCAAGTGTGTTGATTTAAGTGTAATCGATTAAAGGTTTTAGGTATGATCTTCAATCCCATTCTTGTTTAATCTTCTTATATTAGTAACATTAATTGGTGGAATTCGGGTTTCATTAAAATTCAGTAAACATGTTAATATGATCATTATTAATCAATTATGATGTAATTAATAGTGTTTGGATGCGTTTGATTAGGTTTAGTTGTTAAATTCAGAATTAAAACTGGGCAGATTTTTAGGCATCTTGTAAGTGTCATAACTTGGTCATACGGATAGCTTGTATTGATTTCTTGAGCCTAAAATTAACTACAGAGAGTCTAATTTCCAACCCCGTTAGTTTCATGAATTAAAAGGGAGTGGAGGTCAGTCAAAATAATTTTACAAGATTCGTTGTCAAATCTAAGTTTTTGGGGCAGATTCTGGGTTGTGTTTGTGAGGTCAAAAACCATATCAAAATATCTTTTTAATTGATGGGATTGCTACAGTAGTAAGTTCATGATGTTTTTGATTTTCTAGAATTTTTGTAGAATTTTCCTAATTGTTTAAATGGGTCTGATCAAGCTAAACTTTTTGATAGTCGAATCAGATCCGAATTTGGGTACTTTGTGATGTTGAATTTTTATAAAATAGTTAGACTCAATATTATTTTTTTAAATCACAGTAGTTCATAACCCATTAGGAAGGTAGGAAATGCAGTAGAGAAAGTTAATTTGTTGATTTAGTATTTTATTTGTAGTCATGAAGTGACTATAAAATTCTGCCAAAAAGCTAGAAAAGATTATGCGTAGTAATAAGAGTAATAATGGAGTTAAGGTTTTAGGATATAAGTAAGGTATGGGAAGTGTGGTAAAGGGGTTTATAATCATAATATAGACATAGTAGTCCATCAATTGATTGTTATATCGTCTTAGGCATTTAGCCTAATCGCGTGTAACATGTGTTTTATTTGTGTTTAGTTGATTGCGAGGAACTTGTGAAGTAGTTGTGCATCAGGTGAGTTTCATAGTCCCATTTTTTTGCTTTTATTGGGAAGGAAATGATGCAAATGTTTTGAAATGGTTTTTTGTTGTAATTATGTGTTTTAATTGCATATGGACATTATATGACTATGTGTTACATGTTGGTATTGAATGGGATCGGATGAGTACGCCTACTCAGTGTGATTATGATATTGATTGGGATCGGATGAGTACGCCTACTCAGTATGATTGTGATATTGATTGGGATCGGATGTGTACGCCTACTTAGTGATACTTATGGTATCAATTTGGGATTGGATGAGTACGCCTACTCAGTGTTGGTTATGGTACCATGGGATCGGATGGGTACGCCTACCTAGTGTGTGAATGTGTTGATTTGATTCTTGTTACATGCTAGCATAGGGTCATGATAGTTTATTATTGTCCTACCTTGTTTTGTTAATCATAGTGAAACGAGTATAATTGTGTGTCTAAAACCTATGACTCTCACCAACATATTTGTTGACGTTTTAAGCATCATTTTCAGGTGAGCATCTTAAGAAAAGTAAAGTTAGGAAGCTTGCCTAGTAAGACCGTAGGCTTGCATGCGGAGTTTATCTCTTAGTTTTCATATCGTACTTTGAATGTTGATTAAATGTTTTAGGTTTTGGGATATTTTGTTTATGTCTTTGTATTGAAGTGACTCTTTTACCTCAATACAAGACCCCTTTTCTTATGTTAGGTATTGTCATGACACTTTGTGTCCATTTTGTTTTGTTTAATGCATTGTAGTTCTCTCTATTGTTGACACCATTATGTTGTGATGATACCCATGACGTTACGCCTCGTGTTTCCGCCTTGACGGGGTGTGGCAGATTGGTATCAGATCCAATGGTTATAGAGAAGTAGGTGATTAAACCTAGACTATAACCTATGAGTCTTTCATATAGTTGTATATTAGGATCTATGTGTTTAGCTATCTAGGTGTTTTGTTTTCTTGCTTTTCTCTGAGTTTTATTTCGATCTATGGGCTACTCGATATCAAAAGATCTAGAAGAGGAGAAAATTGAGGAGGAGTCTCTCGAGGAACCGAAGGAGGAAGGGTAGTTAGAAGAGTCGGAGGAGAAGGTCGACTTAGATCTCCTGTCGGATGCTCGTAGCAGGTTTGGACCCTCAGAGTCGGGTAACTCTTGTGAAAGCAAAGTCAAATCCAAGTGAGGCTCAGCATAAGTTTATCCCGTCTTTTACCTTGACATGTTGCTATCGATAATTTCTTTCGGATATTACATATTTTTAGGCGCTTCGAGACCTTCGTTTTCTTTCTGTCATTTTTGATTTTATCTTTATATAAATAAATATTGCTTGAATATAGTATCGTTTATGTGTTATATTAAAGTCGTTTAAGATGTGCAATGTGGTATATGTGCATATATGTGCGTTATCATTGAGATGTGTAGTCTTGGAAGTAAGTATACGTGTGAAATGATGCACTTATAATTATGGGTGGCCAACATAATTATAAAGGCATCATACACGTAGACTTGTGACCATGATAGCATTGATCGGTGTTTTCTTGTTAGATGTAGTGTAAGATGTTGCATTATGTGCGGTTATATTATGAATAGTTATGAAGTTAGTAAGTTTCCCTTCTATCTATCGCTTGCGGATACCCCAGATACCCATTATTGCTACTATTATGATTGTTGGGTTTGTTCGTTTGCTCTTTGGTTTAAAAATGCGTTTTGTGATCCAATGCGCTAAAGATCCTAAAGGCCATTGCGTGATGTGTGATGCGAATGCGAGCGCAATTTAGACGTGATGCGTTTAGTTTTAAAAAAAGTACAAAAAATATGTATACATAGTATATTTCACCAATTACCAAGTAAATGCAATAAACTTACAAAACAAGCTACTAGCATATTGAATTTTTGCAAATAATCTATTTTTATAACAAAAAAATCAAAATCAAAGCTTGACGTAAAACACTTACTAAAACACAAGATACTATATTTTCGTTATTATGGTTGTTTTTACGTCTTTTAACAAGTTGTATATTTAAACGGCTATTAAAACATGTAGGTGTCTTTTATATGGTTTAATTTTGACTAAAATGACCTACATTCTAGATTGCAACAATTGCGATCGTTGCTAGCATTACACAACATGCGGTAAATTGCGGTATAATGCGAACGCAATATGGGATGGCCTTTCATTAGGCACCATGATGCGAAATTTTAAATGCAATGAAATGATGCGTGTAATTTGCGCAATGATGCACACATTTTTAAACCAAGGTTTGCTCAATATGTCGTTTGGATTTTTAACTCTAAGTGTAGCATCCCTTGCTCGTACCATGTTAGTATGGTTGTCCTATCTTTCCTATTAAGGATCTTGATGAATATTGGTTGTTCGGATCTGCTTCTTTGAATATTGGTGCGTTTCATTGGTTCTTTCGTTGCAATGATTACTCGTATGAGTATCAAAATTTTCTTTTAAGCACTAATTGTTCCTTACATATTAGTGCGGATCATTACTCCATTCTTTATATATCCTTTGGTTTTCGTAACATGTTGCAACATGTTAGTACCGATGCTTTTCAATTGTTGTTCTTTTAAACCTAAGTACGGATGAGTCTTTACATTCTTCTTTTGGTTCGTAATGTTTTCGTATGAATTTCTCTTGTGCATGTTCATTTCACTGTTATTCTGACTATATGGTTCTTTGTACTTCCTTTCGCTTTCAAATAATAGAATTGTGTTAGAGTCTTTACGGTATTTTGCAATCCCTTTTGGTATTACGATGTCCTTTGTTTGAGTAATATATTTTATATTGATGTCGAGTTATGAAAATCATTTTGAAGTATATCTTGATGGTTTTTAGGGAAAACTATTCTTGAAATGATTTTATGAATACGTTATGATAAGCGCTTTTATATGACTGTCTTTTTATTTTTATAAAAACTACGTTTACAATGATTTTTATGAAAACAATGTAATATTGGTTGAGTGTCAAAACTATGTTTAAGATAATCTTGTACATTTTTATAAGTTTGTTTTTGATAAATTTTATTTTATAAAAAGTACGTTTAAAATGATTTATATTGGTAAAATGCGATACATTTTTTTAACTATCTCTTTTTTTGAAAACCATGTTTAAAACAATTTTTTTTTAAAAAGATTATATTTAAGATGATTTTTTTAAAATGATTTTTTAATTTAAAACGACTGTCTTTATTGA
>BQNB010050941.1:0-41260 GCA_026074375.1 Tanacetum coccineum | reverse complement strand
AGTCTTTTTACCATCATCATCAGCTCTTTGGACTGTTGTAAAGTAAAGGTAGCAGAATATATTGTTGAGTATTATCCTTGATACATGCATTCTTATTAGTTTGATTCCCTGCAGTATCTGGCTCATAATTCATAGAGTTTGTTAGTAAATCAATATTAAAGAGCCAATCTGGTCCACTCCCTACAACATTAGGTTTATTTTCAAGAAAGGTTATGTGCAGGTTTTCTTCTACCCTCCTAGTTCTAGTGTTAAATACCCTAAAAGCCTTGCTATTTATAAAGTATACAACAAAAAACCCCTCATCAGCCTTCCCATCAAATTTGCCTAGGGGATCTAAGGTATTAAGAATAGTCACAGGACACCCAAAAGGTCTCATAAGACTTATACTAGGTGGTCGACCATGTAATAGTTCATAAGGTGTCTTGTTGTGAGGCTTGGTCACTAAAACCCTATTATGAACATAACAAGCAGTACTAACTGCTTCAGCCTAAAATGTAGTAGGTTATAATGAATCTGCTGGCATAGTCCTAGTTGCCTCTATTAGTGTCCTATTCTTTCTTTCAGCAACTCTATTTTGTTGTGGAGTTTTGGCAACACTAAACTCCCTCTTAATCCCTTTCATCCCACAGAACTGATTCATGTCATTATTTTTAAACTCAGTTCCATTGTCACATCTGATGATTTTAACCTTATGATTTATTTGGTTTTCTATGCTAGTAATAAAAGTTTTAAGGATACCACTACTCTCATCCTTAGTGGCCAAAAAGAAAACCCAACTAAACCTACTATAGTCATCAGTGACAACAAGGCAATATGTCTTGCGATTGATACTCCTTACAAATGTTGGCCTAAATTAGTCCATATGAAACATTTATAAGGGTTGACTGATAGAGCTCACAAGCTTGGTCTTACAAGAGGCTTTGTGTTTCTTTCCCTTCTGACAAGCAACACAAGTATGGTCATTTTCAAAAAGCTTTGAAGGCAATCCTCTTACAAGGTTTCCCCTCACAAGTTTATTCATAGTTTTAAAGTTTATATGACCAAGCCTCTTATGTCATAAATTAGACTCGTCTATTGTAGCCTTTGCAAATAAACAAGTCAAACCTCCTAAAGGAACAACATTCTTTAGATCAAAACTGAACATGTTGTTATGTGTGGGAACTTTAAGCAAAACTTAACTTTCATCAAGTAGCTTAAAGTCAGTAGATAGAACAAGACGTTCAGTCTTAGTGAAAAGAACACTGTTTTTCTTGTCACACATTTGTGAGACACAGAAAAGATTAAACTTAAGTTCCTTTACAAAGTATACATCTTTAAAGTCTAATTTCCCAGTTCTAATTTTACCTTTTCTAGTAATTTTACCTCCTTTAGGACTTCCTCCAAATGCAATAAATCCACCATCAATCTCTTGATAATCTATAAGAAAGGACTTGTTTCCAGTCATATGCCTAGAGCATCTACTATCAAAAATCCTTTGATCCTGTAAAGTATATTGTGGATTACCCTGCACTCAAAATGAGAGAATTGGTTTCTCTTGGGGATCCAAGCCATTACTGACTTAAGCCTGCCTTATAGATCAACATAGTCAAATCTTTTAAGCATGTATGATCTACTATCTTTGGAGGTATGGTCAATAACATTTCTTGTTGGTCTCCAAATCTAGCATGCTGAGGATTTAACAGCATTTTCCCCATTTCCCACAGCAGCACTAACTACTGCTTTTGGCTCAGTAGTAGTTACATTGTTTATCCTAGTAGTTTTACCTTTTTCATAAAGATTATAGATTTTAGCTGCTGATTTTTTGGTTAAAATCCCTTCTTACAGGTAAATGTGCTTTAAAATAAGAATATGTTTTGGGTAATGCATCATTCACTTTTGATTTAAGGGCAGCAGTATTAACAGGGCTGACAATACTAATTGATGTTGCTACTCTTGGAGAGTTTTGCTTAGCAGCATTAACTGGTACTTGTCCTAACTTTGTTGTAACTGTTGTTGGAACAAAATTCCTTTTAGGATGTGGGTGAGTCAATTTATTTTGGTGGTTCACCCTCTCAACATTGTTCTATACTGGTCTAATTTCCCTTTGACCAGCAACCCTTCCCTTATTATTCAACACAGTTTTTTCTACCATTTTATTGTCATGAAAATCACAGTCTTTGATTAAATGGTTGAAACTCCCACATACAAAACAAGCTTTCTTTATAAACTCAAAACCATTTCCTAGTTTCGGAGTCATCATTCCATTCCAGTTTCTTCTATTACCCCTTGGACTTTGACTTTTCCAGGGATACTCTACTTGCTTATGTGTGCTTTCCTTATTAATAGATTTCACATTCTCATTAGATTTGACAAAATTGATTTTAGTAAACTTTGGTTTTGTCTGATCAGTTTTAGGTCTAAACACACTATCAGTATCACTATTAGTGTCCCAATCTTCAATGATAGGAGCACTAGGCCTAACAGTTTTAGGTTTTTCCAAATTATCCTTACTAGTTTTTAATGCATTAGTGATAGTTTCACTCATTTTAGTCTTATAGACAGAATCATCTAACCTAACAAAGAATAAGTCAGGTCTCGAGGGCATGTAGTTCCTAGTGTAGGGAGGGGGAACTACATGAAACCCTTCACCTGTTTTGAATCTATCATTTACATGACTATTATCTACATCACTTTCTCTACTGTTAAACACACTATTAACCACTTCACTCTTATTCATTTGACTATCATAACCAAGACCAGCTTTGTCTTTAGCACTTATTTGACTATTTATCAGTTTAGTTAGATTCTTTGTTGATTCTTCAACTTTTTATAGTTTAAGTTTTAAATCATCATTCCCTTTTAAAGCTTCTTCTAACTGATTTTTAAGGTCTTTGATAGAGATATGTTTCGTTTTGACATCATACTTTAAAAATGCAATATCTTCTTTATAAACAGCTTCATTCTTTTCATGAACAACTATCCTAGCTTCTAATGATTCTAATCCTATTTGATAACCTATAATTTCTAGATTAGATTTATTAAGAGCTTTACGCTGTTGATCATACTGTTTTTGAAGAGTTTTATACGATTTTAAGCAATCTTTAGAGCAAGTATGTACCTCAGAGTCTGAACTTGATGAACCTTGGGATGTATAGGCCATTAGATCAAAGTTTGTGATGCCTTCTTCAGCCTGAAAGCTCTAATCATAACCACCTATCCCATCTTGAACAACCAAGGCATTTGTAGTAGATGTATCCACTAGTGCATTCCTTTTTGGACCATCTCCATTTCTATTCCCCTGATTCCTTGATGCCCTGCATTCTTTAGCAAAGTGACCTCTCCTATGGCAGTTGTAACATTTAACATTTGTCTTATCAAAGCCAACAGTTTCTTTGCCATTGAAATTCAGATTCCTTCCTGTCTTCTTTAAGAATAGTTTCACCCTCGTGGTAAGAATGGCCACCTGCCATTTGAGATCCATCTCTTCAAGATCATCAATATCAATCTGCTCTAGATCTTCATTGTCTAATTATGGACTATTAGATTGATTGGCAAAAAAGGAAAACATGACATCATTAACATAAGTTGAGGAAGAAGCTTGTCCTTGTGAACTAGCAATAGAAACTTCATGAGCAGTATTAACTGCTTCATTAGTACTGCTGGTATTTTCTAAAGATATAAAAGCCACATTTTGAGAGTTTGAGTTTGATTAGCCTTTAATCTCAGATTCATTCATCTTCAGATTATTTTACAAATCAACTATGCTTAATGTGTCTAAATCAGATTTGTTTCTCATTATTAAAGCAATATTGTTCCAAGCTGATGGTAGACTTCTCAGCAACTTCATATTTGCATCTTTTTGAGAGATAACTTCACCATGAATTTCCAATTAGCTGATGAGTTTCTAAAACCTATCATAGGTTTTATCTAGTCCTTCAGATCGTGATGCAGCAAAATTCTTATATTGCTGCTTCAGAATGGTTTTCTTCATTTTCTTTGATTCTTTGTTGCCTCCAAACCTGGCCTTGATTGCTTCCCATAAGATCTTTGCATCCTTGATTCCATGAAACTTCAATAGGTGCTCATCAGGAATGGCCAACAATAGAGTACTTTTTTGCTTTCAATTCATTCTTTCTTGCTAGATTTAGTTCAACAATTTTAGGAGGAAGGGGACCTTCAGTACCAGCACTAGCTGATGCAATAGCAGGTGAATCACCATTCACAATAACCTCCTAAAGAGCATAATCAGTGTGAGTAAGATATTGCTCCATTCTCATGCTCTAGAGATCATAGTCTCTAGTTTTTGTACTGGAAGTTTTAGTGCAAACACTGTTTGGGTAGTTTCTGATTGTGAATCTATCTTCTCTTTAAATATGAGATCTTTTATAGATGTAGTGTTCTTCTTATTCAAAGATTCTCAACAAGCTTTGATACCACTTGTTGATCCCTTTTGAACAAATCTTACTTAGCTTGTTAAAGCTTAGTTGTGTTGGATGGATCCAAAACAACTATAGTAGAAACTAAGATTGTAAATACTACAAACTATGCGGAATCTAGCTTGTAATACTAAGAAGAACAATGAAACAGTAAAACAAGATCTTGCTAAACTTTCAATATATTAAACACAATCAAAGTTACAGAATAACCTTGAAACTATGAATACTAACTATATTTGCTATGAAAACTATATAAAACTTCATATCTAGATCTATGTTGTAGGGTTCCTTTTATACACAAAGGAAACCCTAATGGGCTTACAAAACGTGTTACATGATCATGCGTATCTATTCCTAATATATCTCATGCATATCACATAAGCAGTACTAACTATTATAACTAATAGTACTAATAGACTGACAATACTAACATTTTGTACTAACAGTACTAACTATAACACTAACAGTACTAACTTAGCTTGGCAGTACTAAGTTGAACCAACAGTAGAAGCTTGTAGAAGCCCTTAATTCCTAATAGAAAGATTGGTTGGTGCAAGGGGACTTGAGATGGAATATATGATGATGCAGAGGGAAATATGATCTTGTTATACTCGGTCTTCTTTCATAACAAGTCCAATCTCATTATCTATCTTGTGAATATGTAATATATGTAGTGTAGACTTGTAAAATAGGCAGATATATATAGTGTTTGGGTACCAATTTTAAAGAATTTTTTAGTAAATCTAAAATCTTTCAAATTAATGTACTCAAGATTATATATATATCCCTCATAAATTAAGGGGGAGCATTAAAATGTTCCTAATAAGTCTTGCTAATAATCAAAACATTTTTCTCCCTAAACAGTTGTCAAACATATTTGAATTAATTGATATCCAAAATATCAAGAGATTTGACATATTTGATAAGGGGAGAAAATGTGATTAAAATATGCAAATTGTAATAAGTGATCAATAAAGACTTAAGTGCGGTCTCCTCCCTCATGCTAAAAAATTTCGGTCATTGATGCACGTGTTGATGGGAGCATTTCTAAAAAGTAAAAATTATCGAGATACAAATGTTTTGATATATATATATCATAAGTACCTTGATTGAGTATTTCCAAAATGGATTTAAGGAAATGAGAAAATACCCAAAGACCGACCATGTAATTACTTTTATCAGAGTTATAAGGTGGTTAAGTATAGGTATTTGTTCCCATGATCCAGCCAGAACCAGAGGCATGTACCCAGGGACATTCTATTAGATAGAATAGAAGTCCTTAGGTGTGATACAAAAGGAGTAAAAGTAAGAAAAGGGAATAATGCCGACTAAGACAGAGCTAGTACTGGAATAAACCCAACAAGGTGCTAGTGATGAAGTCTTAGTAAGCATTGAAGGTGTTGAAGAATGAAAAAGAAATGTAAGGATAAACGGTGTAAAGAAAGAAGCCTTCCATACACTTACGCAGAAACTGGGTCAATACATATGCTATCAGAAACACTAAGGGTCCGTTTGGTTTATAGATGGGTTTATGATTAAGATTTGAATTTGGATTTAGATTTGGTTTAGGATTTGGATTTGAGGTGAGAGAAAATATTATATTTAATTTAAAATGATTATTTAATTTGTTAGTGAAAGATTTAATAATTAAATTTATTATTTTTTAATATATAAAGAAGAGAGAGATAGAGAGAAATGAAAAACCGGTCCCACACTTTTATTAAAATCTACCCATATACACTACTTTTAAAAAACCCTTACTATTTGGTTTACAAACCAAAATAATAATCCTAAATCTTAAACCAAACATTTATTTTTACTTTTAATACCAAAACCCAAAGTTATCCCCACCAACCAAACGGGCCCTAAGATGTTGTCTGATATTGAAGATAGACATCATGGACCTAGTGATGCAAAGCACAACCCTCCTTAGCCACTCAAGGTCTCTCAAAAGACACTTGTTTCATTTCTCATGAAGATTAAACACATTTCTATCAACTCTCTCACTCTGAGTTAGTTGGTATTGAAAAGCTCGAAATCTGCTCCAGCCTATGATTACTAAAACCAAAGTGCACTATCGAGTCTAGAGCCATAAAAGAGATCATCCATAAATCTCATTACGATACTAATGCAAAATATACTTGTTATTCATACACTATGAAAACAAGAAATATCGTAAGATTTCTATGCATTATCCTTGTGATATTGCCATAACATTAGAGTGATACTTAGGTATCACATTGACCATAGAAATCCTTCTAGAGCCAACATTAAACAAGCTATGCGATAGGTGACTTATGAGATCCTATATGGATCAAACTTGTGACACTAGATATTGATTTAGTCTAGACTAAGAATTGACGGCTCAATCAGTGAGATAGTAACTCACAAATTCACTCTTATCGTATTGTCTGCTATGAGATGCTCCAGTAATGAGAACGGCTAGTACAGTTGTACAACCCTGTCAAGGAGATTCTTTTGAATTCTACTTGATCACAAGCAGTATTTATACTGATTAACGAGGAACCATGGTTATTCCAACCATATTCGATAAAGTGACAAAGTCACTTTCGTCTATATCTGGTGATTATCACTAACATAAACTTGCAAGTATTCCTGATGGTGGCAACAGCTGGCCCAAGATGAGTTAGATTCATAGCCACGTGCTCATACCCAGCGAACATATGTAAATACATTATGGAAGGTCAAGTACATATTTTAAAAGACTTCCGCTACTCTAACACTGCATGTCTTCCTTGAAGTCACAAAGTGTTATAGTTAAAGAATTTCAAGAAAGATGATTATACAAGCTTTCAAGATGAAGAAAAGTATGAGCATGTTGGTCTGAAGGTCACAAGATCACAAGAAGACAAAAGATCACAAGATGATGAAAAGAGATGATGTATGGCTGATGATCTCAAGAAGCTCATGATCACAGGCAAGTCAAGCTAAAGGAACAAGCTCAAGCCTAAAGTCAAATCATCACTACATCACATTTCACAAAATAAAGAAAAATTTCAAGACTACGAGCAAGATGGCTAAGCTTAATGTATTACGTAGCTCGTAGTTAAGTATTTAGTAAACATTGTGAAAAACTAAGCTAATCGGGCCAAGCCCATGGGACAATAAGCCCATGACCGACCATGTAAGGATGTATACATACCCTCTCCTTCCATGGAAATGGTGTTGGTTCATTCACAAATAATACATTTATTTCTCTCTCTAGTTTGTTCCAACCACTCTCTCTAGATTTCTTTCTTACTTTAATTAATTGTTGTGTGATTTGATATTCTACATAGTGAAGCATAACAACTCCTCCATGTATACTGACAATAGGGGAAAATGTAAGCATTAGGATACCAAAGCTGATCCTAACAAGAAGTCTAAATTAACTTATTGGAAGTGTGGAAAACCTGGACACTTAAAAAAGGATTGCAAAGGTGGGAAAATTAGTAACAAGGCCAATGGTTCAGTAAATGATTCTTCCAACTCACTAAAAGGTTATAATATTTTTAATAAATCTCTTCAAGTTTATTATATTACATATGTATCTAAGGCTTATTTTGTGCCGGATGATGATGTTGCGTGGTGGGTTGACTCAGGAGAAACTATGCATGTGTGTAAAGATAGATGTTGGTTCAAGACCTATGAGTCACTGAATGATGGATCTATTCTTCACATGGGAAATGAGTCAACAACCCTGGTGCATGGACGTGGTTGTGTATATCTTAGATTTAGTTCTGGAAAAATTGTTTCCTTGTTTAATGTTTTGCATGTTCCTAATATTTGGAAAAATTTAGTTTCAAGTAGTATTTTGAATAATTGTGGTTATAAACAAATGATTGAATCTAATAAATTTGTTCTATTCGAACATGACATGTTTATTGGTTTTGGTTATTTGAGTAATCAAATGTTCGAGCTTAATAATGTTAATGATAATATTGGTCCAACCTTTATGTCAACCTTTAAACTGAATAATTTAATCCTAAGGCATGCTAGACTAGGCCGTGTCCATTATAAAAGGATGCAAGATATGTCTACGGATGGGTTAATCCTAGCTTTTGACATGGACACTGAAAAGTGTAAGACTTGCATGTAGACCAAAATAACTAAGAAACCATTTCAAAATATAAAACGTGAAACAAAAGTTTTAGAGCTGGTCCACAGTGATTTATGTGATTTGCATGCTACTCTCTCATTAGGGAATAAGAAATACTTTGTGACATTTATTGATGATGCTTTAATGTTTTGCTATGTTTATTTATTACATACTAAGGATGAAGCATTAGATAAATTCAAAGTATTCAAAACTGTGAATTACAAAAAGGGTCCCTAATTAAAAGATTCAGGACTGATAGGGGAGGTGAGTACATCAATTATTTTATTTTCTGTCTGTTGGTGTTATCCATGAAACGACTGCTTCCTATACTCCACAACAAATTGGTATATCTGAAAGGAAAAATAGAGCACTGAAAGAAATAGTTAATTCCATGTTGACTCAGGATTGTGTCAAGGGTTTTGGGATGAAGTTATGTTAACAGCTTGCTATTTATTAAATAGGGTTCCCAACAAAAGGAACAGGATAACCCCTTATTAATTCTGGACTAAAAGAAAACCAAACCTGAATTACCTCAGGGTTTAGAGTTGTAGGGCAGTTGTAAGACTCCCTGATCTAAAGCTAAAAACTTTGAGGTGAAAGAGGCATTGAATGAATCTTTGTTGGATATGTTAAGTATTCCAAGGCTTCTAGGTTCTATGTTATTGAACCTAATGAATCAGTTTCAATTAACTTAATAAATGAATCAAGGGATGTTATCTTTGATGAGAATAGATTCTCATCAGTCCCTAGACCAAGTCAGAAGTCCTTGATAAATAGAACTGAATACATTGGTGGTTTAGTAGTCCCTGAAAAGGTCACTGAAGACGTTGTGGTTCAACAACCTGAACCTGAGCTTAGAAAAGAAAAGGAATAGGACTCCAAAGAACTTTGGACCTAAATTTTATACGTAATTGAAGGAACAAGGGATGAGGTCTCTGACCAACACTCCTATTGCTTTAATGTTGAGGATGGCCCCAAGACATTTAATAAAGCAATAAAGTCTCAGGATGTTGCTTTCTGGAAAGAATCAATTAATGATGAGATGGATTCCATCGTGGGCAACAACACTTGGGTGTTGGATGATTTACCTCTAGGTTGGAAACCTCTTGGTTTCAAATGGATCTTCTAAAGAAAAATGAATGTAGATGGAACTATTGAAAATTCAAGACAAGACTGGTCATTCAGGGCTCTAAACAAAAGTCAGGGATAGACTACTTTGATAATTATGCTCCAGTGGCATGTACTAGTACCATAAAACTATAGATAGCTTTAGCATCAATTCACGGTCTGATTATTCATCAGATGGATGTGAAGTCATCAGTCTTGAATAGTGAACTAGAAGAGGAGGTTTATATGAACCAGCTTCAGGGCTTCATCATGCCTGGCAATAAAAACAAGGTGTGTAAACTGATTAAGTCTATATATGGACTGAAGCAGGCACTTAAGCAATGGTATCAAAAGTTTGATGAAGTGGTTTTGTCTAATGGTTATTAACTTAATCAAGCTGACAAATGTGTGTATAGCAAATTTGAGGAATCTAGTAAAGGAGGCATAATATGCCTATATGTTGATGAAATACTAATCTTTGGCACTAACAAAGTTCAGGTTGACACGACAAAGGAATTTTTTTCTTCAAAGTTCTCTAAAAAGGACATAGGGGAGGTTGATGTTATCCTTAGTATAAGGATTAAACATGAAAGTAATGGGATAGCAATTTCTTAGTCTTATTATATTGAGAAGGTACTAAATAAATTTAATTACTTTGATTGTACTCCAGTGAGTACTCTTATAGATACAAGTGAGAAGCTAATGGCCAATAATGGTCAGGCTGTATTTCAACTTGAGTATTCTAGGGTGATTGGCTGCCTCATGTATGCCATGACTTGTACAAGGCCTTATATTACTTTTTTTAGCCTCAAAATATTGAGTCAAACAAGGAAGCTTCGGTCATTATTTAGTAAACGTTATAATAGGCTAGAAACGGGTATCGGGCTCGTTTATTAATTTAATATTATACGTGTTGTGGGCTTAAGCCCAAAGGAACCCGAGCCCGGCCCAAGAAACCAAACCACACGGCCCAATAAGCCTCACATAGACCGGCCTTGTTGTGGGTATAAATACCCCTCTCCAAGCTGGAGAGGGTGTTGGTTGGTTTATTTGCATATTTTACCTTTGTAAAAGATCCATCCAAACACTCCCTTCTAATCTAATATTTCTTCTTTCTTCTTCCTTCTCTTTTCTATCATCTATTTCATTTATATGTATTGAAGTGATCATGGTTTAGGTAAGATTACAATTAGTATCACTCGCCTCGGGTAGATTTTGTGATTCGTGGTTTGTGTAGAGCTTATTTCGCATCTTTTTAGCTTATTTCGTAGCTTATTTTTGGCTTATTATGTTCTAAAAGTGCTTATTTGATAAAAAAGTTTTAAACTTTTCATAAGAAAACATTAGCTAGCTTAATATAGAGTCTAGGTCATAGCTTATTTCATTTAAAGTAGCTTATTTTTTCGTTGTTTTTATAGCTTTAAAGACACGTGCTTATTTAGAGCTTATTACGTTTTTAAGCCTTATTTTTAAAAACCGGTTGTACTTTCGTGTTTAAAACTTATTTTGTAACAAAACTGCTTATTTTGAGAATTGTTAGAGCTTATTTCTAAAAGTGGCAGCGAATAAGCAACCTTATTTTTAGCGAAATACAAAAAAGAGAAATAAGCAAAAAGGCAAAATACGCGCAGGTGAAATAAGCAAAACAGCGAAATACGCAGAGGTGAAATAAGCAAAAATGCAAAATACGCACAGGCGAAATATACAAGCGAAATATGACAGATTTCAAAAGGGATAAAATATGACATATTTTTAAAAAAATAGTGATGATATCACAACCCAAGTATTTCTATAAGAATCTAGAGAGAGAAAGAGAGTGGATGGCACTTTTAGAAAGAGAAAGAGAATAACATAAAATAGGAGTTCTTACAAATGACCAACACCCTCTCTATGGGATGGTCCATGGACTTGGCCCGGTTAGCTTACACGTAACCAAACGATTGACTACGAGCTACAATATACTATTTTTGTAGTGACTGAGTCTTTTCTCAATTCCTAACAATCTCCCCCTAAGGGAGGTCACTCTAAATTACACAAAAACTTAAGCCTAACATTCTATGAATGTCTTCGGTCTTGCTCATAGTCTTGATTCTTTTATCTTTTTCTTGTATCAATATGTAGTGAGCTTGATTTTGAGCTTGATCCTACTTACATGATAAACTGTGATCTTGAGCTTCTTTGAGATCGTCAGCCAAACATCATATCTTTGCATCATTTTGTAATCTTTTGCCTCCTTGTGATCTTGTGACCTTTGGACCAACATGCTCATACCTTTCTTTATTTTGAAAGCTTGTATATTCATCTATCTTGAAATTCTTTAACTTTAACACTTCGTAACTTTAAGGAAGACGTGTAGTATCAAAGTAGCGGAAGTCTTTTGAAACATGTACTTGAGCTTTCATCATGTCTTAACATATATCGGTCGGGTATGAGCATGTGGCTATGAATCTGACTCGTCTTGGACTAGCTGTTACCACCATCGGGAATACCTTTGTCACACCCCGCCAAGGCGGAAACGCCAGGCGTAAACAAGAATGGATATTATCACAACACATGGTGTCTATATATAGAATACTAAAATGAAAACTAAAGTAAAGAAAAGACACAAAGAGTCATAGCAATACCCAAAACCTAATGGTGTCTTTATTAATGAGAAAGAGGTCTTGTCAATAAATGACATGCAAAAACATAATCTAAACAATTCATGCAAACACATTTATTCAAACAGAAAGCATAAATAAACTCCAAGCATCCTACGGTCTCTTCTAGCCACCTCGCTCTATCTTGGCACCATTAAGCTCACCTGAAAAATGATGCTTAAAACGTCAACATAAAGTTGAGCGAGAATCATAGGTTTACAACATACAACAATATCCAAAATAAACTTTCAATTAGCTGCTGCAATTACCAAAACAATTCATGACAACAATTAACAACAACGGGAGAGAACGTGCACACGATCCACAATCATATCAACTACATATGTGCGCTACATGGCTTCATATTAGCTCAAGCAGTCTTACCACCGTCACACCTCGTTTTGCATATTTGGATCTACAATACCAAACATATCATACACTAGGTAGGCGTACCCATCCGATCCCATATCACAACACTGAGTAGGAGTACTCATCCAATCCAATACACATAACTACAGCAAGCTTAAAAACATTTTAACACGACAACAAGACAAGCATCATTCTCACCCCAAAATAACATGAGAAAAAGGGGCTATGAAACTCACCTTTGCTTAGCTTTCTAAAAGATTCCAACAAAAAGCTTCACAAACAACTAGCACAAATCTAACAACAAAATAACTCGTGTTACACGCTACTAAGCTAAAAGCTTAATGCACATGTAACAATCATATGATGGATGTCTCTAGGGGTTTAATGTCTCATCATGGGTTACCCCAACACCATACCAAACCTTAACCGCTTCATTAACACATTACATTAGACAACTCCTTTTTAATCAAAACTGCAGAATTTTAGTGTGACTTTACGCACCTAAAACCCTTACTTAATGACTCTTATAATTCATACCAAAAATTGCACATGATCCCGTATGTGTTTACTAACTACCATGAGATTCCCAAGTATTAATTATATGTGTAACCATCTCAAATAAAATCAAACTTCAAAACAGTCCCAATTCGGATCTGTTTGCACACTAAAAAGTATGACCCTAATACCCATACTTAAACAACAAATCAGAGGCTAAAAATTCATGGAAGTTTAATAGACACATAGAAATTGACTTCTTTAAAAGGGCTAATCTGAATTCGAATTTTAATTAGGGGTTTACTCCCAGAAATCAAACCCAAATCTGACCCGTATTTACTGTTTTGACAACTTTTCTTGCAAACAATATTTAAATGACTTCCCGAACTCAAAATCGTTTGAGGCTGGACTTTTTGGAAAGTAGACTCTATGGACTACAATTTAGACATAAGATTCATCAAAAATCTCATTATCAATCATGAGATATCATCTGAACAACACGACTTAAAATTCTGCTCAAACCTAAATCATGTTTTAACACGAATTAAACCTAACCAATCATACCCATACGATTATAATTAAACCCTAATCATTGTGACATGATTAATATCATTAATTTATAGATTTATAAAAACCTTAATTCCATCATAATAATTATTACATGTTTTTAATAATTAATAACTAACAAAGATTAATTAAACATACCTTAAAGCTTGTTTCCTTCACAAAATCAAAACCCTAAATTTTTCTCTTCTTCTTTTTCTCTTGGATCGGTCAAACAGTATATGAGAGAGGGTTATGGGATTTTATTTTGTATTTATAGGCCTCTAGAATAATCCTAGATAATTCCTAATTAGAGTCCTAGTTTAATTAGGCTTGAATTTCCTTTCTTTTTTTCCTTTTCTTTTTGGGTCGGCCGATCCCCCACTATATATATTTTTTTTATTAAATTATTAATTAACTAATTACTTGCATTACCTTAAGTTTTTATAAAAACCTTAGCTTGTTTGCACATACCTTTTCGCTTAAACGCAATTTACTAGACTTTTAAGAATAAATAACTTTTCACTTCTATTAACCCTAACTTTCCAAAAATAGAAATTTCGTTTCTTTCATATTCTAACTACATTTCCATCTTCCAAAACTCTAAAACCTAATAATATGAATACGTAAATACTTACACATAAATACATACACACAAAATACATAAACGTTCAAAATTCACAAGTCATTTACATGTCACTCAAAAGTGAATGAAATGCACCCATGCAAACTCCATCATAATCACACCTCAATGAGACTCTCACACTTACTAGGTTGATTCTCAAATCCTCATAAAACACACATAGAAATACACATACCCATAAACCATACTTATAGAAAAAATATTTAGGTCAACACTACGGTTTGACCAACTTGCTCAAGCCACGGTTGTCACATAATCCTCACTTTGAGAAAATATCATCTTGAGATTTAACTACTCGAGGCATTAGCACTATCGACAAACAACTGAGGACACTTAGACCTCATTTGATCCTTGCGTTCCCAAGTAAGCTTAGGACCACGCTTCGAATCCCAACAAACTTTTACTAATGCTATCATGCTACGCTTTTACTCATGACCTCTCGGTACACAACATCACGGTTCCTTGACAAAACAAAGAGTCTTGTCAACCTTAATCTCGACTAACTTCCACAATCCGAATTCAAATGCTAATGAATTTGCTTACCCCCACAAGGGTGCAATTAGCAACACAACAACCCCAAACGAAAAGAAGCATCCCACTACATGAACCTCGCTCGCCATCGAGAAAACACATCAAAACCCTTAAGTTGTTGTAACAACGTGTTTTATATCTTAACCTCGCAACTCATCAAACAAGAACTATCTTGAAATTAAGATAAAAGATGTTATAAAGCTCAATGTATCTAAAGAATCCACGCAAATTCAGGTTTATTCAAACTTTTAGCACCTCTCAATCCAATTTCCAATACTCAGCTCATAAGACAGAAATTCTCAACCGAACTATTAGCCCAAGCCATCCAAGGATCTCAAATGGTCCTACATAACTCGGTTCTAACTTGTCTTTCTTTCCAAACGTACTACACCTCTCCAAGGTGAGACCTTCAACCACCCATAACCTACCAGCATTAATTCAAAAGTTTCCCACTACTACCAAGCTAACTCTTTCGACAATTTGGCTGCCTCAAGCCTTTCCTGTATTACCACTATCTTGTTGGTTGTTTCTTGTACCAAATTTGATCCATTCAACTCACTCTCTCCAGTTACGGCCCATAAAACGGTAACCTACATTCCTTTCCATACCATGCTTCAAATGAAGCACATCCATACTCGAATGATAATCCCCACCTTAGGGAAAAACTCATCTCACGAAAGTGAGTATTCCAATTACCTCTAAAATCTACCATACTTGTCCTAAGCATAGCTAGGAATGGGGTGACTTAGTCAGTCCATTGACTACACCCAAATCGCATCGTATCCACTACTCACACTTGGTAACTTGACAACAATATCCTTAGTTATCCTTTCCCACTTCTACTCGGGTAACTCAGGTTGTAGCAACAATCCTGAAGACCCTTGATACTCAACTTCCACTTCCAAATACGCTAAATACTTACTACCGCAACTAGCTATATCCTTCTTCATACTCAGCCATCGATTAGTTAACCTAAAACCACACAACATCGTATCCGCTCCAGGATGGATAGAATACTTTGTCGTATACGCCTCTTCAATAGCCAAGGTCCTTACATCTCTCCAAATGGAGGTCCGAACCTTGTCTAACCAATATGAACCACTCTCCATCTCTTTTCACACTCGTTGGTCCAAGCCACGCAACATCTTATGTTGACGCATTCTTTGCTTTGGACATCTTATCTTATGCCACCAACATCCTTTTCTCAAACCTAGATCGGATCGTCGTACATCTATCTCGAACTCATTCTTGGCTTCACTCCTTCTTCCTACTCCATGGTACAACATCTACATTTGCCTTTCCCAGATGGTACTTGGCCTCGAAATCAAAACCTAACTAAATAACATCCAACCATCACTTTGCCTTACGTTCAATCCTTCCGATGAAATGTGTTGGAGACATTCATGATCCGTATAGATTACTCTCTATGTCTCATTCACTTAATGTCTCTAGCATTATAAGGCAAAACCTACAATGTTAGTCATGCAATCCTTCATAAGAATCCTTTAGTTTATTTGGCGACGTACAAGCAATCAACCTTCTCTCCTTTTTTCCAAGAATGCTTTCAAATCCTTGCTTTCCGCTCATAATATACTAACGAAATCGTCTGCTTCCTTTCGACAATGTGCCAAGATCGGCTCATTACCCATTTGATTCCTTCCACATCTAGATAGCTTCCTCTTTGCTCCGCTTCTACGTTGTTGGAAAACTTCACGTACATCTTCTCTTCCTTCAGTGACTCCATGATCATCTTCACGTGCGACTCGTACTCCTCCTTAGACTTCGGGTCGGTTTAAAATATCGTCTGTATATATACGTTAACTAGCTTGTCTATATACGACCATGCACACCCGGCTCATTAACTCCATGAAAACCGCTGGTGCATTGGTTAACCCAAAAGGCATAGCCGTAAACTTCAACGTGTCCATTACGCATCCTAAAAACAGTCTTAGCTACGTCATCCCCGTGCACCCTCCATTGGTGACATCACATACGAATTTTCTATCTCACTCTTCTCGAGATAATCTATGCACATTCCAAACTACCCACCTTTCTTCCTACCAAGCAATAACAGACGTTTCCCACAACAAGTTTACCAATCGAACCAAACCTCACCTGCAATTCTGCAGATCATTCCACACCTCTTTCTTGCTTTCTAAAAAGGTCAAACGACACGAGCCTTCGCAAATCGGCGTCGCTCCTTGTACTAATTCCATACGAAATCCTATTCTAACTATGAGGGGTAATACCTACTACTTCCATAGAACACTTAGAGGGCTCATCATACTACAAAATATCACAAATCTCAACTCATCTCCTTGGTATCCTACGAGACCACGATCCTCTTTATTTTCGTTTTCTCCATGACCTAAGCACTCTCCAAATTACCAAGGCATTTAACTAACATCTCTGGCCATACCATCTCAGCCGTTATGTCTCAACAACCAAATTCTCTCCTACAACAACATCAACACTCCTCATAACTAAGAGGTACCACATCAAAAGTAAAACGAGAACACTCTAATTCCAACGTTGGGATCTTTCCAAATAATTCCATTTGCTTCGCTGACCCCACAATCGCACCACCAGAAATACGTCCTACACAAACCCCTAGTACCACGCCATGAGGAAATTTCAAACATTCACATGCACCAATTGGTAATGGACCCAAAAAACAATACGATCCAAAAAAAAATCAACCGGAATGTAAACGCAACAAGAAGAACGAACCTCCGACCTAACAAACACATCAACGATTGCTAGAAACACCCCCAACGAATAATACCACGTACCACGACCCATTAATTAAAAGATTAAGAACCTTTGTACCAAAACCGATTTTTACCCAAGGAAACTTTCCCTCATAACCTTATACCAATCATTTTAAAACAATAGAATCACCTTAAGTTTATAATGCAAATAATTTTAAGTGTAAAAATAAATTTTAAAAAAAATTTTCATAAACTTATTTTAATTATGGTTTTCATAAAAGAAATCAAAAGATGATTTTGAAAAAAAAAACGTGTTGCATTTTATTTATATAATTTATTTTTAAAAGAAGTTTTTAACACCTAAACAATATGGTATCAACTACAACAAACTTACTTTCAAATGGAATTTATGACTCACAACAAAAAAAAACATCATGATAGCAAAATAGACTCCAAAATACCTTAAGAATTCCAATACCAGAATATTAATTTACTTGAAAACGAACACGAAAAGAACTCTTACAAACCAAACAACCATAAGGACTCATCCATACCAACGGTCTTAGAACCAAACCAAAAAGTATCGTCACCTTTAGACAAAGGAAAACAATCAAAACGCCAAACGAAGAACATAGAACACCAGTTCTATGATAACACCCTAGAATACCAACACGAAGCGTTTTATGAACTCAACGAAACGAGCTAACCGAACCAACTTAAGAATTGCGACGACAATACAAATCATGTACCTCGTATCCGCAAACGATAGATGAAAGGGAAACATACCATTCTACTTAAACCCAACCTTATATAATCGCCCATCGGTTCTTAAGAGAGGAATTCTCTAACCCACAATACAAACCATCCTCACAGATCTCCACATCACATCTAACTACAATCGACACAACTATCCAGACATACATCCTTACATATACATACAAGCAACAATGAATCAATGGAATCAAAGTCACAAAGTCCACTGTGTAGTTCCCTATATAAATATGTTCGCGACCAAATTATAATTTGCACCTTTTTCACACGTGACATACTTCCAAGAGACAACCATCTCATGATAACACACATCTACCACATAGCACTTAATAATAATCCAAATATAACTCAAACATGATAATCCATCTAATGAACCATAAAATCCCAATCGACCCCACACAAAACAAAGTCACATCGAGGCCCAAAAAATAAAACAATCCACTATATAGCAACGCATCGAGGTCGAAAAACAAAATAAAACTTATGTTGAAGCCTCCTGGTTTTTACTTTTCTCTCTCAAAAGTCACCCAACTTCGCGGGTCCAATGAGGTAAACAATCTCCCAACGATATCTCCTAGGGGTAGGAGGTATATACTATTAGATCCCCATAATGAAAAAGTATTATTTCATATAATATAGTAGTAATTCAAAATAGAAAGAATTTCAAAGCTTTTAGGTAGCGGAAACATACGGTATATACGTACACAAACACTCATGCCCTAAAATGAAACTATATAAGGGACCCTTAAGCTATAATATAGGCTCAACTACCTAGTTCTCTATAACTAATGGCTCTGATACCAATCTGACATACCCCGCCAAGGCGGAAACGCGAGGCGTAAACAAGAATGAATATCATCACAACACATGGTGTCTAAATGTAAGAATACTAGAAATAAAACTAAAGGTAAAAGCAAAGAACTAAGTTGTCTAACAAACCACAAAACCTATTGGTGGTCTTATTAATGAGAAATTAATCTCGTCAATTAATACATGCAAACATAATCCAAACAATTATGCAACGCATTAATTCACACAGAAAGCCTAAATAAACCCACATCCTACTGGTCCTACTAGACCTTGGCTCTATCTTAGCACCGTTAAGCTCACCTAAAATGAAAGCTTAGAAAAACATCCAACCATAAAGTTAATCGAGAAATCCATAGTTTTACGACATACATACAATTAATCCAAAATAAACTTTCAATTATGCAGTTTGCAATTACAAAACAATTCAATGACACAAAGTAACCACAACGGGACCGAAACCGTGCCCACGATCCATAACATACCAAATACAATGTGCGCTACATGGCCTCATATTAGCTCACGCAGTCTTACCACCGTCAAACCTCATTTTGCATATTGGGATCCACAATACCAAACATATCATACACTGGGTAGGCGTACCCATCCGATCCCATATCACAACACTGAGTAGGCGTACTCATCCGATCCAATACACATAACTACAACAAGCTTAAAAACATTTTAACACGACAACAAGACAAGCATCATTCTTACCCCAAAATAACATAAGAAAAAGGGGATATGAAACTTACCTTTGCTTAGCTTTCCAAAATAATTCCAACAAAAAGCTTCACAAACAACTACACAAATCTACAACAACATAATAATTCGTGTTACACCTAACTAAAGCCATAAGATTAATGCACAATGTAGCATCATTATGAATTGGATGTATAAGGTGCTTTAATTAACCCCCATGGTCCACCTACCCCGAAGAATCATACCCAACTTTAACCACTTCATTAACAAGTTTCACTAGTTAGTCACAATTTGTTCAAAACTGCAGAATTTTAACGTGAATTAACGCACCTAAAACCCTTACTTAATTACTCTAATAATTCATACCAAAAATCACACATGATCCCTTATATGTTTACTAACTACCATGATATTCCCAAGTATTAATTATATGTGTAACCATCTCAAATAAAATCAAACTTCAAAACAGTCCCAATTTTAATTCGACTCAACCAGCACACTAAAAAGTAGACACCTAAAAAAAAAAACATACTTAACAACAATCAATGCTAAACATATATGGAAAGTTTAATAGACACATAGAACATTGACTCAGTTAAAGGGATAATGCCTGATTCGCAATTTAAGTGGGGTATTGACCTCCCCGAAATCT
Organism: Tanacetum coccineum; assembly: GCA_026074375.1. Classification (NCBI taxonomy): domain Eukaryota; kingdom Viridiplantae; phylum Streptophyta; class Magnoliopsida; order Asterales; family Asteraceae; genus Tanacetum; species Tanacetum coccineum. The sequence continues at coordinate 20,776 of BQNB010050941.1, read as the reverse complement.
ACCCGTATTTACTGTTTTTGAACAACTTTCTTGCAAACAATATTGAATGCTTCCCGAACTCAAATCGTTCGAAGCTAGACTTTCTTAGAAAGTAGACTCTCCTAGACTACAATTATAGACATAAGATCATCAAAAATCTAGTTATCATCATGGAATATCATCTGAACAACACGACCCAAAATTCTGCTCAAACCTAAATTCAATTCATGCTAAATCTGCTAAGAAACATAAAAAAATATTAGGAAATCTACGGGTCATGTATTCACTGAAGTAGGATTTAAGTGGAAACCAATAGGGAGAACTTTCACTATAGTTGGTAATTCGTGCCCTTTAACTAGGCTCACTTCCACTAACGTAGTGCCTCCTAAGAAAACCACTTCCCACTTAGTTGAAACACAAAAACCAGAGATTAAAGTCTATAGCAGGAAATCCAAATATGTTAAAAATGTAGGTTCGAGTAAAAAGGCTAAGATTGTAGAATCTAAGAATGCTAACCACTTGAAACCCAATCATACTTGGGGATCCAATGCTACATATATTCCATCTTCTTCTTATCTTGTCATGACAGGTTGTCCAGATTGTTCTCTGGTATCTGGACTCTGAATATTCGAAACATATGACAGGGAACCGCTTTTAGCTTATGAACTTTGTTAGTAAATTTCTGGGTACAATTAGATTCGGGAACGACCATATTGTAAGGATTATGGGGTATGGTGACTATCAGCTGGGAAATGTGACTATCTCAAGAGTATACTTCATCAAGGGGCTTGGACATAACTTGTTTTTTGTTGGTTAATTTTGCGACGTGGATCTTGAAGTTGCATTTCGGAAAAACACTTGCTTTATTCGTAATTTAGAAGGTGTTGATCTACTTTCAGGATCCCAAGACACAAATTTGTACACAATTTCTCTTGATGACATGCTTAAAACATCTTCGATATGTCTTCTATCCAAAGCATCAAAGACTAAGAGCTGGTTATGGCACCTTCGATTATCAACATCCTCAACATCGTACTCTTAACACGTCATAGCTAAGACGGTCTTACACGAGGCATTCCAAGGCTTAAATTTCAGAACGATCATCTGTGTTCAGCATGTGCATTAGGAAAAAGCAAGAAATCCTCTCATCAACCCAAAGCTAAAGACACTAACCAAGAGAAACTATATCTTTTGCATATGGATTTGTGTGGCCCGATACGTGTGGCAAGTATTAATGGAAAAAGGTTTATCTTAGTGATTGTGATGATTACTCACGATTTACTTAGGTCAAATTTTTAAGGATAAAAGATGAAGCTCCCGAGGCCATCATTAAATGCATAAAAAATATTCAAGTTCCTTTGAATGCCAATGTCCGTACTGTTCGAACAGATAATGGAACTGAATTTGTCAATCAGACACTTCATGAATTTTATGAAAATGTTGGCATCTCGCATCAAACATCTGTTGCCTGCACTCCTCAGTAGAATGGCGTTGTCGAAAGGCAAAACCAAACTCTTGTAGAAGCTGCTCGTACAATGTTAATAATTTTTAAAGCTCTATTATTTTTATGGGCTGAAGCCATCAATACAGCTTGCTACACCCAAAACCGTTCATTAATCCGCCTTCGATACAAGAAAACTCCATATGAGCTTATGCAAGATAAGAAACTGTATTTATCATTCTTTCGTGTCTTTGGTGCACTCTGTTATCCTACCAATGACAATCACGACCGGGGTAAATGCAAAAGCTAACATTGGTATTTTCGTTGGTTACGCGCCCGCAAAGAAAGCATTCAGAATCTATAACAAAAGAACTCGAAAAATTATAGAAACAATTCATGTGACATTCGATGAGCTGACAGCAATGGCTTCTCAACAATTCAGTTCAGGACCCGGGCTTCATTCAATGACTCCTGCAACATCCAGTTTAGGATTCGTTCCAAACACTGTTTCTCAACAAACTTATATTCCACCAAAAAGAGATGATTAGGATCACTTGTTTCAACCTATGTTTGATGAATACTTCAATCCTCCATCAATTGCTATTTCTCAAGTTCAAGAAGCTCCTGCTTTGAGAGCTATGGTTTTAGCTGATTCTCCTATGTCAACTTCTATTAACCAGGATGCTCCATCAACAAGTATTCTATCAACACAGGAAAATGAACACTCTCTAAACATTTTTCAAGGTTTTGAAGAATCACCAAAAACACTAACTTTTTGTGATGATCCACTTCATAAATCTCTTCATGAAGACTCGACTTCTCAAGGATCATCATCAAATGTGAGACAAACCCATACTCTATTTGAACACCTTAGTAGATGGACTAAGGATCATCCTATAGAAAACGTAATCGACAATCCTTCTCGCTCTGTCTCTAAGAGAAAGCAACTCCAAACTGACGCCATGTGGTGTTATTTTGATGCCTTTGTAACTTCGGTAGAACCAAAGAACTTCAAACAAGCAATGACCGAACCGTCATGGATCGATGCAATGCAAGAAGAAATTCACGAATTTGAAAGGCTACAAGTTTAGGAATATGTGCCGTGTCCAGATAAAGTCATGTTAATCAAACTCAAATAGATTTATAAGGTCAAGACGAACGAATTTGGCAGGGTACTAAAGAATAAGGCAAGACTAGTTTCTCAGGGATTCAAGAAGAGGAGGGTATCGATTTCGAGGAATCATTTACACCGGTTGCAAGAATAGAGGCCATCTATATCTTTGTAGAAAATGCAGCCAACAAGAATATGATGATTTTCCAAACGGAGGTCAAAACGGCATTCTTAAATGGCGAGCTTAAAAAAGAGGTCTACGTTTCTCAACCAGAAGGATTTGTTGATCAAGACAACCTATCGCATGTGTACAAGCTTAAAAAGGATCCCTACGGTCTCAAACAAGCACTACGTGCATGCTACGACATGCTGTCAAGTTTCCTCATTTCACAACATTTCTCTAAAGGTACAGTGGATCCAATACTCTTCACATAGAAATCAGGAAATGACTTTTTACTGGTACAAATTTATGTTGACGATATAATATTTGCATTCACTAATACCGCTATGTGTAATGAGTTTTCTAATCTGATGACCACTAAGTTCAAGATGTTAATGATGGGGCAGATGTCATTTTTTTAGGATTACAAATTTCACAAAGTCCTAGAGGCATCTTTATTAACCAATCTAAATATGCTTCTAAAATTGTTAAGAAATATGGTTTGCTATCTACTGATTCTGTCGACACACCCATGGTTGAAAAGAATAAACTGGATGAAGATCTACAGGGGACACCAGTTGATGCTACACTTTATCGTGGCATGATTGGATCCCTTATGTATCTTACATCCAGTAGACCTGACCTTATCTATGCAGTCTGCTTATGTGCTCGGTATCAGGCAAAGCCTACCGAAAAGCACTTACAAGCGGTGAAAAGGATCTTTCGATACCTTAAGGGAACCATCAACATGGGTCTCTGGTACTCGAAGGATACCGATATGTCACTAACAGCATATGCAGATGCCGACCACGCGGGATGTCAGGACACTAGACGTAGTACATCGGGAAGCGCTCAGTTCTTAGGTGACAAACTGGTTAGCTGGTCATCCAAGAAGCAAAAATGCACTGCCATCTCGAGTACAGAGGCTGAATATATTGCCTTATCTGGGTGTTGTGCTCAAATCCTATGGATGCGTTCACAGCTAACAGATTATGGCTTTCAATTCAATAAGATTCCTCTGTACTGCGACAACAAGAGTGCGATTGCTTTATGCTGCAACAATGTTCAACACTCAAGAGCCAAGCACATCGATGTTCGCTACCATTTCATAAAGGAGCAAGTGGAGAATGGAGTCGTGGAACTATACTTTGTCCGGACTGAATACCAACTGGCTGACATCTTCACCAAACCTTTGCCTCGAGAGAGATTTAACTTCTTGATCGATAAGCTAGGTATGAGAAGCATGTCCCCAGAAACGTTGAAATGTCTGGCAGAGGAAAAGGACGAGTGATGGTGGTAACTCATATCCTGTGTATTATATGTATATATAGAAAACCAGAAAAACTTAAAAAGATTTTTCACTTCTTATAAAATTTTATAAAAACAAAATACAAAATTATAAAATCAGAAAAAGTCAAAAATATTTTCATGTCATGGTTTCTAGCATCGATAATATTTACGGCTTCAGAAATGTCATTTAACAATGGCACAAAGCTGTAAATAAAGTTCGAATAGGAAACATGACATATGGCTTGCTATTATTTCGGATAGCAACTCGGTCTTCATCTTAAAGGTAAATATTTCAAAAAGGAAACTTGACCTCATAACGGGAATTTATTCTCGAGCATGGTCTACTTTATGACCATGCAAAGGCTTGTTATTACTTTGCATCACGACTCGTGCTTCCCATATTCCATAAGTGTATGTGTCAGTGCGCTTGTGTGTGAAAATAAGATAAATCTTATTTAATTGGTGTTGGATTTTGAAAATAAAACATTAATTCATCAGAAAATGCATTTCAAGTACATTTGAACACTCAAACAATGACTACATCTCTTTAAATAAAAAATGGGTCATTGTTTGAGAGGGAGAGAATGTCAAATATCTTCTTCATAAAATCAGTTTGTGATAAAGAAAAAAGTTTTAAACAATAACGGGTTAACAATTAAAGGGGAGTTAATTAAGTTTAGCTTATGTGAGCCTAAACTGTTATGTGTTTATGCCTTTAGGGAGTATATGTGCAAATATAAGGTTCTAGGTATAATAGTTAAAAACATTAGGGACTAGTTGTGCCATTTGTTAAACTTAAAATGCCTATTAGATCTTATATATAAAAAAAAAGCAGTATTGATAAAAAACAAGAGTGGAAAACGTGTCAAAAATGAAATTTGTTTTATAACACTTTCACCCACCCTGTTTTTCACACACACACACACAACACTTAGCAAAATATTTCCCTCCTCGCCATCCCTTGTTCATCATTTCTAGTTGTTTTCAAACAAAAGGTATAACTAAAATCTTGTTCTACACCTCCAAAACAACACATACCTCAAAAGAATTAAGTTTTTCATTCACTTTTGAGCACAAAAATCCATAAATCTTGAATTAGGGTTCATCAAAATAAAAAAAAGAATAAAATCTTAAATTTAATAAGGGGTTTTGTTTGTTTGGATATGGTATACACTCGTTTAAAACAATTTTTAGTTTGGAAATCATATGAGTTAGTTATTGTCGATTCTTGTGCTCGAAAATTAGGTATTTAGGGAAATAATGAAATATGTTAGTGGGTATTGTGTAGGATAATGTTTACTCATATCTTTGAATGCATTTGTGCCTGTAAATCCATAGCTTGTATGTATATTCTTGGTTGAATGTGGAAATTAGTGTCTTAAATGGTCGATTTTGTCATTTCTTGAATAATTTATGGCTAAATGTTGTTGTATATGATTCCAAGTGTTTTATGCTTGATATGTTGTATGTATGAACAAATTTTTAGGCCAAAAAATCATGATTGTGAAAAATTATATATTGGAGGCGAGTTATCAAACTCTCTTCAGAAGGCGAGTTATTAACTCCCTTCACAAGGCGAGTTATCAACTCCCTTCACAAGGAGAATTATCAAATCCCTTCACAAGGTGATTTATCAATGAACCTTTAGGAGGAAAATTATCAATGAACCTTTAGGAGGCGAATTATCAATGAACCTTTAGGAGGCGAATTATTAATGAACCTTTAGGAGGCGAATTATCAATGAACCTTTAGGAGGCGAATTATTAATGAACCTTTAAGAGGCGAATTATTAATGATCCTTAAGGAGGTGATTTATCACTAGTTTCTTTATGAAGCGATTTATCATCCCCTTTAGGAGGCAAACTATCAATCATGACCAAAAACCACTTATGATCTAATTTTCATTAAAAGGGGGATTTAACACTTAAGTTAGGTAGCAAATTAAAAATTGGTTAATTTTACAATCTAATCAAGTTAATTTGTCTTTCAGTTATACAAATCATCAAATGTGTTAAAAGTCTTAATGTGCCTAATCCTTAGAGATAATCATGAATAAGCATCTAGGATTCACATAAAAGGTCAATATAGTGTGTTATATAAAATTGGTTATATAAACTGTATTGAACCAATCTTAGCAGAATCATGGACACCACAAAAGCTCAACAGAAAGCCCTTGATGATGCTCTCGTTGCCTATGCGGACCGTCTTGAGTTTGGGAAATGCAACATGAGACTCCAATCAGACATCAAACCAAAAGAAGCTACATTTCAAGTGGTGTTGGATTCTCTTGCTCTCACTCCCTTCTATCGTGCATTCCTAATCACTACAGATGTTTTTGCCATTTATATGCAAGAATTTTTAGCTACAGTTTTCGTTCACAAGCCATCCATCAGATTCATGATAAATAAGAAGAAAGTCTCTTTCGATGTTGAAATGATTAGATAAATTCTCTAGTTTTGCCATAATATTCTAGATCAAGAGTTTGAAGACCTTCCATTGGAACATGATATCCTCTCTTTCTTTAGAGATCTTGGGCACTCTGGAGACATCACCTACCTCTCTGATGTGAGTTTTGACTAATTACACCAACCATGGAGAGCATTTGCTACCATCATCAACAAGTGCCTAAGTGGCAAAGAAACTGGAATGGGCAAGATTCGTCTCTCCCGTGCTCAAATCCTCTAGGGTATGTTCTATAAGAAGAACATCGACTATGTGTATCTACTCTAGGAAGATCTCCTATTCCAGATAGAAAACAAAAAAGCTAAGAAGACCAACAAGATGTCATACCCTAGATTCAAAAAGATCATCATTGATTACTTTATGTCAAAGGATCAGTCTATTTCAAGAAGGAACAAGATGTTTTAGCACACTGCTCGGGATGACACTATGTTTACTTCTATAAGATGTATCTCCAGACATGAAGATACTCAAGTATATGGTACCATTCTCCCAAAGGAACTAACAAACCAAGCAATGTTGGAATCCAAAGCTTACAAGACATATTGCGCTTTTGCTTCTAGAGAGAAAACTCCAAAACCAAAGTACGTTCGAAAGAAAACTGATTCTGACACATCACCTAAGCAAAAGCCTATTCAAGCTACTAAAGGTACCAGAATCAAGACTAAAGCTAAGGTGGCTAAATCTGACAAGAAGAAGCAACCTGCAAAGGTGCCAAAATCCAAAGGATTAGATGTATTATCTAAAGTTGCCTTAACTGAAGCTGAACAACTAAAGCTGGCTACCAAAAGAAGCAAGACACAATATCATATTTCATAAGCAAGTGGCTCAGGTGATGGAACTGATTTTGAATCAGGGGTTCCTGATGAGCAACATCTCAAGACGACTGGTGCAAATGAAGGAACTAGTACTATACCAGGGGTTCTCGATGTACCCATATACAAATCTAAAAGTGAGAGAGTCTTAGGGTGACAGTGAAGAAGAAGATAAAGATGATGAAAACGATTCCAAATATAAAAGTGATGGTAATGATGATGATGATGCTAATGATGATGAGAATCAAGAAGGTGATGACACAAATGATGATGATGAAGAAACTGATAGTGATAGTACTGAGTCAGACAGAATCAAGATTCTTGTTCTCGATCAGTCTACCACAGAATTCTATGAAGAAGAAGAAGAAAAGATTGATGATGAAGAAACAATGGATGAAGAAGAAGATGATGAGGTTACTAAGGAGTTGTATGATGATGTGAATATGAATTTAGGAAATAAAGATACTAAAATGACCAATGCTGATCAAGGTGCCTCAGAACAACAAAATGTTTCTCAAGAATCAAGGTTTGAGCAAGTATAGGAAGATGCTCATGTGACACTTACTCCGGTCCTTGGCACACAAAAGGCTGATTGACCTATACAAAGTTCTTCTGTCTCCTCTGACTTTACAAGCAAGCTCCTAAATCTTGAGAATCCATCTCTAGCTGACAATGAGATCGCTTCTTTATTGGACACCATAACTCGTTATGCAATAGCAGTTCCTGAAGTCACATCTAGTTTCACTACAACTATTCCTCTACCACCTCTATTCTTCAATCCTTTATCGCAACAAGAAACACTAAATCCGACACCAACAACTTCAAAGACTACAACATCACTTCCTGCACTTCTAGATTTTGATTCTGTATTTAGATTTAATGATCGAGTCACCAACTTGGAAAGCGATCTGTAAGAATTAAAGCAAGTTGACCGGTATGCTCAAGCCATCTCCTCAATTCCAGCTATTGTAGATTGATACATGGACAACAAGCTAGGTGAAGCTATCTATAAAGCGATTCAGTCACATAATGCAGAATGTAGAAAAGAAGCTCAAGCTAAGAAACAGGAATATATTGATAACGTTGACTCAACAGTGAGAAATATTATTAGAGAGGAAGTCAAAACTTAACTTCCTAAGATTCTTCCTAAAGCTGTCTTAGACTTTGCAACTCCTGTAATAGAGAAAAATGTCACAGAATCATTAGAAGCTATAGTCTTAACAAGGTCTTCCTCTCAACCTAAGTCAACGTATGAGGCGGCTGCATCTCTCTCAGAGTATGAACTCACAAAGATTATTCTAGACAAGATAGAGGAAAGCAAATCACATCTTAGAGCTGATTACAAAAAGAAGCTTTATGATGCACAAGTCGAGTCTTATAACACTGACAAAGATATCTTTGAGTCGTATGGTGAAGTATTTTCATTGAAGAGGAGTCGAGACGACAAAGACAAAGATCAAGACCCCTTTGTTGGATCAGATCGAGGGATGAAAAGAAGGAAATCAAGTAAAGATACTGAGTCATCCAGAGATTCAAGGTCAAAGGAAAATAAGTCTTCAAGCACCTCTAAAGACAACATAAGCATTCTAGCAAGTCTGCTCATGCAGAGGAGCCAAGTCACACTGTTGATGACTCAGGAGTGCAAAGGATCAAGAGTTCGACATAGGTAACAATGATGAACAACCCACTGACAAGGAAGTTACCAAGGATGACTGGTTCAAGAAACCCGAATAACCTCCAACTCCTGATTCTGATGGGAATAAGAGACAACAAGTTGACTCCCGACCTCCTCAAACCTGGATTAGTCAAGTTTCTCGTGCTAAAGAACCTCATACTTCATTTGATGAGCTCATGGATACCTCTTTCGACTTCTCTGCATTTTTCCTGAATCGGCTCAACATCAAAGATCTGACTTAAGAAATTCTTGTTGGACTGACATTCGAGCTACTCAAAGGCACTTGCAAGAGTCTTACAGAATTAGAATATCATCTTGAAGAATGTTCCAAGGCCACAACTGAATGACTCAACTTGCATAACCCTGAAGGCAAACCGTACCCGTTCGATCTCAGCAAACTTCTCCCGTTGATTCAAGATCATTGAGGCTGTCAAATCATCCCTCAAGATTTCTTTATCAACAACGACCTAGAATATCTAAAAGGTGGAGATTTAAGTAGACGATACTCAACTTTTGTTACGAAGACAAAGGCTGTTACATATGAGATCAAATGGATTGAAGATTTGGTTTGTAATATTGTGGATTCAGTGGAAGGGTGATCTTATATGATAAACATGCTTATTGGTGTATTTTGATACTGGGGTCCCAAACTCAACGATCTATTCTATAGGTTTCTGCCAACATGAATTACGTCAAAGGATGTCTACTCCAGTAAAAGAATCATTATGGATACCTAAACTTGCGTAGATTAGCGTATGTGTAATGAATTAGAGTAGGTACAGTTTGGGTGGGAGTTGGGGGGGGGGAGGTGGTGGTTTGTGTATAGGGATAGGGTTTGTGGTTTGGGGGGGGTGAGTGTGGGTGATGTTGGGGTATTGGGGTGGTTTGGGGAGTGTGAGAAAATGGTAGTTAGGGAATTTAAGGGTTATGGGGTGGTTGTATGTGGGTAGTTATGTAGTTTATTTAGGTAGTGAGTGTTGGATAGGTAGTGTGAAGGGTGGGGGGTGGTATTGGGAATTGTGGTGGGGATGGATTTGGAGGGGTTGTGAGGATGTTGGGGGGTTTGGTAATTTTTTATATTAAGGTAATTTAATGTATATGGATGATTTGAGTAGATGTTATGTAATAGTATGGGATGTGGATTGTAAAGTTTGGGTTGTTTGATTTTTGATGTGGTATGTTATTGTGTTAGGAAGTTGTTATAATTTTTGGATGTGGGACACGATCGATGATGTTTGATATGCTCTAAATGAATATGCTAAGGGAATAAGGATGAATTTCTGCAATTGCAAGGAAATGGAACGAAGAGATAGTGAGCGTAGGAGAGCGAGCGTTGCCGCGGGTGGGAGTCTCGGTTAAGATTCAGGATATCGACAGGCAGCTTAGAAGGAGGTTGATGCGGGAAGGTTGGGGGGGGTGGATGATGAAGTGTAGATTTGGATAAAGTCGCGAGCGCGCGAGCTCAGTGCGCGCGAGCGCGGGCTTCTAGAACAGGACAATATGATTTTGTCGATATGTTGTCCATCTCATTCAGGTCCATTCTCATCGTAGAAATACTCTTGTAAATATTAAATATATAGTGTAGACGAAATTAGGCGTATATAATGTTTGAGGATTTTTCAAGAAGTTCTTAGTAAATGCTAAATTTTCAAATTAACAAACTAAAACACCTTATTATTCCCATCAATTTGAGGACTTTAAAATGTTCATATAATTCGCTTGTTAATAATTGAAAATCCTTTTTCCCAGAAACCCAGGAATATTTGAATCAATTATTATCGTAATAAGATCAAAGTTATTGACATTTTTGATAAGGGGAGAAGAATGTGATTAAAATATAGGATTAAAAATGTGATTTAATGATTCAAGTGTACCAACACCAGTTAGTTCAAAACTCTTTCGATTAATCGATCACATATAAGTTGGTAGTAGAAATGGTTACGTGTTGGCAGGAAATGTGGGAAGTACAAAGACCGACCATTTAATTACTATATTGGTGTTATAAGTGTTACGTTTAGTATCATTCCCATATCCATCAAGAACCGGAGGGATCTACCTAGGCGACGCGAGAGCGCGAGCTAGATAGTATAGTAAGTCCTTAGGTATGAAAAAGGGTAAAAGTAAATAAGGAAAATGCCCGATTGAGATTGCCTAGTATTTAACTATAACAAACCCAACAAGTACTGAGTTATGAAGTCTCGGTAAGCGCTGAAGGGGTTGAAGAATTAAAAAGAAAAGTTAAGATAAAGGGTGAAAAGAAAGAAGCCCTCCTTACACTTAAGTAGAAACCGGTTCAATACATATGCTCTCAAGAATCACAAAGATGATTGCTGACATTGAAGACTAACATCATGGACCCAGTGATGCAATGCACAACACTACCTAGCCACTCAGAATCTCTCAAAAGATTTCCGTTTCATTTCTCACAGAGATTACACGCATTTTTATCGACTTTCTCACTCTGAGTTAGTTGGTATTAAAAAGGTGGCAGTCCGCTCCTGCCTCCGATCACTAAAACCAAAGGTGTACTATTGAGTCTAGAGACAATAGAGATCATCCATAAATCTTACTAGGACACCGTTCAAATATATTTGTTGCTCACACATTGTGAAAACAAGCAATAACTTAAGAGTCCTACGCATTATCCTTGTGATTTTGCTAGAACATCCGAGTGATACTTAAGTATTCACAGTGAAGATGAAAATCCTGCTTGAGCCAACATCAAACAATCTCTTGGTAGGTGACTTGTGAGATCCTATACGGATCAACTTATGATACTGAATATCGATTCGGTCCAGCTTATGAATTGACGAATGAATTTTGGAAAAAAGACAAAACTGTTGGTGTGTCATAAAAATCCTTTGCAATTTGACACACCGACTGATTTTCTAAATCGATTTTCAATCTTATGTCCATGGGAAGCCTCACAAAGGTATCTGGACATAGGAAAGCTGAACACGAATTGACGGCTTAATCAGGAAGATAGTAACTTACCGATTCACTCTCACCGTGTTGTCTGCTTTGAGACGCTCTGGTAATGAGAAAGGCTAGCGCAGCTCCGAAACCCTATCAAGGAGATTTTTTGGAATTCTACCTGATCACAGGCGGTATTTATACTGAGTAACGGGGAACCGTTGTTGCTATAAACATTTCGTCCATATATGTTGTTTATCACTAACCTATTCATGCAGGTTTCCTGATGGTGGTAGCAGTTTCCCGATGACAAGTCGAAGCCAATACCACATTCTCATACTCGGCCAACATATATAAATACATCATGAAAGCTCAAGTACATGTTTCAAGACTTCCGCTACTCTGATACCATACGTCTTTCTTGAAGCGACGAAGTATTAAGTTGATACCGTACGTCCTCCATAAAGTGACGAAGTGTTTTAGTTAAAGAATATCAAGAAAGATGGTTACACACGCTTTCAATATCAAGAACAGTATGAGCATGTTGGTCCAAAAGTCACAAGTACACAAGATGGCAAAGATTATAAGATGGAGAAAAGTGATAATGCTTGGTTGATGATCTCAAGAAGTTCAAGATCACATTCATGACAAGTCAAAGATACAAGTCAAAGCCTAAAGTCAAATATCACTACAACATATCACAAGTTAATGATTAAAGTTAAAGACTACGAGCTCAAGACTAAAGTCAAAGCATAGTATGCTAGGTTTAAGTTTTTTTAATTAGAGTGACCTCCCTTAGGGGAAGATTCTTAGGAATACGAAAAGTATCGGTCACTTCCAATATAGTTAGTCGTAGCTCATAGTAAGTCGAATGGTTAAGATAGAAAGCTAACCGGGCTAAAGGCCCATGGAAAGCCTATTATGAGGCCCATGTCCAGCCACATGAGATAGTATTTATACCTCTTCACACATGGAGAGGGTGTTGGTTGGTTCATTATTTCACTTAATCTAATCTTTCTTTCTTTGTTACTTTCTCTCACTAGAACCATCCTCCCATCTACTTTCTCTCTCTAGATTTCTTTATTGTTCTTTGGTGTTATAGATTTCTAGTATTCTACAACGGCTCGTGATGCCACTGTTGGAATTGGTTATCTAATAACCCTAATATTACACATAATATTCTACGAGCTACGCAACGGAAATAAACTCATATAGCAACTATAATTAACATAAAACATAAGTGGAAAACGTACCTCTAGCAACCAAGCTAGTGAAGAAACAAGAGCTTCTTGAAAATACACATGTGTATTAAACCATGCAAAACTAAAACCTTTCAAGTTGATAAAATGAGAAACCTATATGTGTATCCACACTACACATTAACCAATATCACCTGAATGCTAGTTATACAAACCAACAAACAAAGAATACTAGAAGTAGTCGAGCTCAAACTCCTTTCCCATAGAGGAGTTTATTTTGTCGACCACTAAAGAGAAGACAAAAGAAGGGGTGATCGTAATGAGCTAGGGGATCCTCTATTTATACAAGATATAGAGCCCTCAAGTTTACTTATCCAACCGATGTGGGATAATATGATTTTCTCTTCTCTTTTAGCCTAGGTCGGTCAAACCTCAACCCAAACACCCCTTGGGTTGAATTTTTGACTTTCTTTATTATTATGTATAATTACATTTAATTACACATTAATTAAAAAGCCTTATAGTTAATTATTCGTAAATGAACTAATTAACGACCATTAGTATTCTATCATTGGAATATTAATATATATAATAAATATACACTTATATTATTATATACACTAATCGAGTATTAAATACATATATAATAAATATACACTTACATTATTATATACACTAATCGAGTATTAAATACATATATAATAAATATACACTTACATTATTATATACATAATAATAGAGTGATATCTAAGTGTATATGTGTGTGACCCTATAGGCTCACGTATTCCTAGCCATATAAATATCCATATGACATGAGCATATCCAAACAAAAGGAGATAGTGAATATGAAGAAGACTTGTGGATGAGTCTTTCTCGAGCGGAAGAGAATGATGCAGGGGAAGCAAAGTTTTGAGTTGAGCATAGATATTAAGATCTATGCTGAAACCAGAAAGTTTAGTCTTAAATGTTCTGCAGTGAGCATACTCCATAGGTCTTAAGATCTATGTTGGCATCCAAAATTTGGTCATTTTTAAGTTTTAGGGTTTGTTTTAAATTTTTTTGTTTCTAGTTTGTTATGCACGGATTTTACACATTTGGAATGAAATATTAGCTTCTTCCCAAGCTATTCACTTGTTTAAATACTCTCTTTGTCTATGGTTTAGAGGTTATGATGAGTTTATAAAATAAGAGTGTTTATCTTAAAGTCTTAGTTGGGCACGCTTTGAGGGTTTTATCTGAATTCCTTGTTCTTTGTTATTTGTGTGGTTTCTTACATTCACAATGGTATTCTCCATCATTTGGTACCAGAGCCTAGGTTCGAAGAAGAAATCACACAACTTATTGAAGCCAAATCGCTAGAAACCAAAAAAATTGTTTATGTTCACCATATTCTGCACAGCTATGAGAAAATTGACGGCACGCGTTCGTTTACTGTTAAATTTATGTGATTTTTAAGCAGGATGTTCAAGACACATAAGTCTGCGATCTCACCATTCATATTTACTATTGGAGATTTCTACAGTGAGATATACTTATTCAAAGTTATTGTTTTTTCTGCTGAGTTTTATGATACAATAGTCTTTTTAACCCCACAATTATGTGCACGTGAACAACCATTAGGTTATGTGGCTCGTAGATTCACCGAAAGAGGAAACGATATAACTAATCAACAAGGATCACATGTTGTAGAGAATGAAGACCTTCTTAAACAAGTGAAGGAACTTCAAGACGGATTTCAAAATCTAGCTAATCGTAAAGTCACCGAATAAGGAAATGGTCACATGAGTGAGGATGATGTCACTTCACCTAGATTATATTATTGAACGGTTAGCATGATGGAACGTGATTCTCCATAGAGAAGCCGTGTTAAGGAAGCAGAGAGGGGTTAGAAAGTTTTAGTGTATGATATTTGGAAAGACAACACTCGAGGACGAGGCTTTTCCAACAGGCAGAACATGATGCAGGGCATGTTTGAGCTCCATCTCCTTTGGCTTAGTCATTGGTTCTTCGGTCAAGATGTGAAGTGATGAGGTGTCGTTTTATACGCTTTTTAGGGGTCATTTAACCCTGTAAATCATGCTTTTATGCCCAAATTATATACTTAAACCTTTGTTTTGGCGTTTTTAGCTTTTAGAGGGAATACACGTGACCTGGTCTCATTTAGAGAAGAAACGGACAAGACTACGACTCTACACTAAATCCCTTGAAGAATTGTGCATACAGTGCCTAGAGACGGCGTTGCGATTCCTAGCGATGTTGTCATATCTTACAAGCGACGGCGTTATGATACCTCACAACAGCGTCAGAATGTAGCCGCCTAAAAAGAAACCCTAGAAGATTCGGCGAAGCGACGGCGTCAGAAACCTTGTGACGATGTCGCGACTTCTTTTCCTATATACACCTACAGTTTTTAGGGTTTTTAAGTGTGTAACTTTTAGGATCCGAACCCTAGTTTTAGAAGACGAATTTGGCTGCTACTTTAGCCGTTTTTAGGGTGTCAAAACCCTCTTGTATTTTCTATTAACTCATGTTCTAATCAAGTGAGATCCTTTATCTCATATCATTCAATATGTCTATGTGCTGTTTGATTGATTTATGTTCTTCACTTCCTTATAATATGCTGGCTAGATCCATTAGTACTTACTTATGATTGCATGAAACTTAATTATGTAGATCCTTATTGTGTTGCTTCTTGTGATGGATGTGCGCGTTAGGCTTTAGAAAACTAGCCATAAGATATTAAATTGTCATAGACATCTAGAGAAACGCGAGTGTGTAGAAAGGATACTATCGGTGACAGTCTTCATACTACCTTACCCCTAATATGGTTGATCCATCTTAAGTGTTTTAATTGCATGTAATGTACTCTTAGGGGCCTTGTAATAGTCTTCATACTACCTTACTTGGTCGTTTCCTTAACAGAATATTACATAGATGGCGGGTTCGTGTAATTCGTTCATGACTTAGGAAATACTTACATAGATCATCATAAGAGTGACAAAGCAACATAATCTGGAGAAACATAATAAGGATTAATGCATGATTAAGTAAATATGTTTGATTACCATATAGTTATCACCAAAGTAGTTTAGATTTAATTATTATTTAAAGACCAACCAACCTCTCAAACTATGATTTTTACCTACTTTCATAAAAACATAAAAATACAAAAAGAATCTTCTCTTAACCCCTTAGACCTCTATTAGATTTTGTTCAAGCCTTCCCAACCTATTCCTCTAGAGAACGATAACAACCCTCGAGTCTTGCCTTACTACACTACAACGGTTAGGTACTCTGCCTAGGGGATTGTAAAACTCCTTGCGAGTTGCAAAACCAGCATCAAGGTTTTGGCGCCGCTGCGTGGGGAATAGTTAGATTTCGATCATTGTTTAACTTAGGTCTACTCGCTTGATTCCCATCAAGTGAGAATTTTATTTTTAGTAAATTAGCTTTCTTGTAGTCTATCTTTTCTTTGTGTTATTTGTTTGTAACTCATTTTTGTTAACCTCTATGGAAAACAAAAATCCTATCTGCACTCTTAGAGATTACTCCAAACCTATCCACGAGGGCTATCGAAACACCATTGAGATCCCCGATGGGAACAATGTGGTGCCTCTGCGATCCGACATCATCTGGTTGGTGCAAAACAGATGCTCTTTCCATGGACTTCGGTCCGAGGATTCATACCAACATTTTAAGGATTTTCTAAAACTTGTGGATTCACTTGACCTTGATGTTGAAAATAGGGAAATGATGCGCTTACGTTTATTTCAATTTTCCCTTCGCGATCAAGCTAGCAACTGGCTTGAAGGTCTTCCAGTAGGATCCATCTCCACATGGGAGGATCTTACTACTCGTTTCCTTGCTTAATTCTTCCTACCAGGAATGACCATAAAACTCCGCAATGACATCGTGATGTTCCAACAACATCAAGGAGAGTCTTGATGATATCAAATAACGTCACTTTATAATATCATTTATCCCATCTGTTTTGCCCACTTATATATAACTATTGCAAGATATGGTACTTAATTGCTTTAAAGTTTATAAATATAGTAATTCAAGAGTGTTTTGTGAAGATAAGCTAAAAGGCGCATAATTTGGAGCTAAAACGAAGAAATTTGAAGATTGCTGATTTTTTGACCAATACGCCGTATCCAGCAAAAAAGATACGGTGTATCAGCGCCTCAACTTCACAAGAAAGCACGTTTGACCCATTCCCAATACGGCGTATCACTCTGCTTTCATATGTCGTATCCATGAAGATAAATATTCGAAGATACAGTAATAAATGTAAATTGGGAATAATATCACTGATTGATTGAGAACGTAGCTCACACTCTAAGGAATCCAGCCCTATACGCTGTATTGGCCTAGCCAGATATGGTGTATCCAGCCTTATACGTCGACATACCTATTTTCGTCAGGAATTTTTCTATCATTACAGGTTTTACCATCATTAACAGTGATGATATAACAAAAGACGTTGTGCTTGGCATGAAATTTTGCAAAAAGTACGCATCATGCCAAATGATTATGAAGAAATTCTATCTTGGGGACAAGTGCGGACGAATCAATGATGAATGAAGTAAGAATAGAGGAAAAAGGTCGAACTTAAAGACCAGCTAAAACAAAAGTGCTTCCTGAGAGATAACCCGATCATTTTAATTGAAATCACAAAATGCGCATAATGATCTTTTGAAAAGTTACTCACAACTTGAAAAGCATTGTATTTCTCTTGAATTGTCAATACAACTTAATCAAGAAATTTTTCAAAAACATGAATCTTGTGATAATCAAAATGCTCTCGAAATTCCAAAATTTTTTGTAAATAATTATTTAAAAGCTCAGTTACAAGACAAAGACAGTGCCATTTGTAAGTTGAAGGAAATTATAAAATCAATGAGAGAAAGGTCCAAGGAAGAGAATGTCATTTATGATTATTGTGAAATAGAGACCAAAAATGTGGAACTAGAAAATAGTGTGGCAAATTTGATTTCGGAAAACAAGCATCTCGTTCGTTTCCTCTGACAGACGTTTCAACGTTTTCGGAGACATGCTTCTCATGCCTAGCTTTTCGATCAAGAAGTTAAATCTATCTCGTGGCAAGGGTTTAGTGAATAAGTCAGCCAGTTGGTATTCAGTCCGGACAAAGTATAGCTCCACGATTCCATTCTCCACTTGCTCCTTTATGGAATGGTAGCGAACATCGATGTGCTTTGCTCGTGAGTGTTGAACATTATTGCATCATAAAGCAATCGCACTCTTGTTGTCGCGGTACAGAGGAATCTTATTGAATTGAAAGCCATAATCTGTTAGCTGTGAACGCATCCATAGGATTTGAGCACAACACCCAGATAAGACAATATATTCAGCCTCTATACACGATATGGTAGTGCACTTTTGCTTCTTGGATGACTAGCTAACAAGTTTGTCACCTAAGAACTGAGCGCTTCCCGATGTACTACGTCTAGTGTCCTGACACCCCGCGTAGTCTGCATCTGCATATGCTGTTAGAGACATATCGGTATCCTTCGAGTATAAGAGACCCATGTTAATGGTTCCTTTAAGGTATCGAAAGATCCGTTTCATCGCTTGTAAGTGCTTTTCAGTAGGCTTTGCCTGATACCGAGCACATAAGTAGACTGCATGAATAAGGTCAGGTCTATTGGATGTAAGATACAAAAGGGATCCAATCATGTCACGGTAAAGTGTAGCATCAACTTGTTTCCCCTGTAGATCTTCATCCAGTTTACTTTTTTCTACTAAGGGTGTGTTGACAGAATCAGTAGTAAGCAAACCATATTTTTTAACAATTTCAGAAGCATATTTAGATTGGTTTATAAAGATGCCTCTAGGACTTTGAGAAATTTATAATCCTAAAAAGAATGACATTTGCCCCATCATTGACATATTGAACTTAGTGGTCATCTGATTAGCAAACTCATTACACATGGTAGTATTAATGGATGCAAATATTATATCGTCAACATAAATTTGTATTAAGTCATTCTCAGCTTGTCGTGTGAAGAGTGTTGGATCAACTGCACCTTTGAAGAAATTTTGTGAGATTAGGAATCTTGACAACATGTCGTACCATGCACGTGGTGCTTGTTTGAGATTGTAGAGAGCCTTTTTAAGCTTGTACACATGCGATGGGTTGTCTTGATAAAAAATCCTTCTGGTTGAGAAACATAAACCTCTTCTTTGAGCTCGCCATTTAAGAAATCCGTTTTGACGTCCATTTGGTAGATCGTCATATTCTTATGAGCGGCATTTTATATGAAGATACGGATGGCCTCTATTCTAGCAACAGGTGCAAATGATTTCTCAAAATCGATTCCCTCTTCTTATCTGAATCCTTGAGCAACTAGTCTAGCCTTATTATTTAGTACCCCGCCAAATTCATCTGTCTTGACTTTATAAATCCATTTTAGTTTGATCAATAACACTTTATCTGGACACGGCACCAATTCCCAAACTTGTAGCCTTTCAAATTCATGAATTTCTTCTTGCATTGCATCGATCCATGGCGGTTTGGTCATTGCTTGTTTGAAGTTATTTGGTTCTACAGAAGTTAGGAAGGCATCAAAATAACACCACATGGCGTCAGTTTAGAGTTGCTTTCTTGTAGAGAAAGAGCAAGAAGGATCACCGATCATGTTTGCTATAGGATGATTCTTAGTCTATTTACCAAGGTGTTCAAATGGAGTGTGGGTTTGTCTCACATTCGATGATGATCCTTAAGAAGTCGAGTCTTCGTGAAGAGATTCATGAAGTAGATCATCACGAAAAATTAGTATTTTTGGTGATTCTTCAAAACCTTGAGAAATGGTTGAAGAATGTTCTTGTTCTTGTTCTTGTGTTGATGGAATACTTGTTGATGGAGCATCCTGGTTAATGGAAGTTGACACAAGAGAATCGGCTAAAACCACAGCTTTCAGAGCAGCAGCTTCTTGAACTGGAGAAACAACAATTGATGGAGGATTGAAGTATTCATCGAACATAGGTTGAAACAAGTGATCCCAATCATATTTGTTTGGTGGAATACAAGGTTGTTAAGAAACAGAGTTTGAAACGAGTCCTCAACTGGATGTACCAAGAGTCATAGAATGAAGCCCGGGTCTTGAACTGAATTGTTCAGAAGCCATAGCTGTCAGCTCATCGAATGTCACATGAATTGTTTCTATAATTTTCCGAGTTCTTTTGTTGTAGATTCTGAACGCTTTCTTTGCGAGTGCGTAACCAACAAAAATACCAATGTTGGCTTTTGCATCTAATTTGCCTAGGTCGTCATTGTCATTAGTAGGATAACAAAGTGCACCAAAGACATGAAATAATGATATATTCGGTTTCTTATCTTGCATAAGCTCATATGGAGTTTTGTTGTATCGAAGGCGGATTAAAGAACGGTTTTGGGTGTAACAGGCTATATTGATTACTTCGGCCCATAAAAATAGTGGAGCTTTAGAAAATATTAACATTGTACGAGCAGCTTCTACAAGAGTTCGGTTTTACCTTTCGACAATGCCGTTCTGCTGAGGAGTGCGAGCAACAGATGTTTGATGCGAGATTCTAACATTTTCATAAAATTCATGAAGTGTCTGATTGACAAATTCAGTTCCATTATCTGTTTGAACATTACGGACGGTGGCATTCAAACGAACTTGAATATTGATGCATTTGATGATGGCCTCAGGAGCTTCATCTTTTGTTCTTAAAAATTTGACCCA
>BQNB010050940.1:0-41261 GCA_026074375.1 Tanacetum coccineum | reverse complement strand
TGACAACCTTAACCTTTTAATTAGTACCTATAATTTATTTGATTAGAAAGTAGACTCAATTCCCTTCGAAATGGTAGGTGGGACGAGTCGTACGGATTTACGGTTAATCTTTTACGAGCTTCTAATGTTGATCAAATGTTTGAAAAACATACTGTAGAACTGGGTCCGCCGATTCCTTTTCAAAAGGGAACCGGCCTTTGTTAACAAAGGGAACCGGGGGTCTTGACGAATTTTTCAAAAACGCATATTTAGACTCGACGAAAAGGTTTAAGACTTGGTAGGCTTTATGGTAAACTTATATAACAAATTTTAGTCATTATTCAAGCTTGTATAAATATTCAACAATCAAAACTTTTAAGAATAAAACAATGACATACTTTTCATATTAAGTCCTGCTTTTTGA
The DNA here is from genome assembly GCA_026074375.1 of Tanacetum coccineum. Lineage (NCBI taxonomy): Eukaryota > Viridiplantae > Streptophyta > Magnoliopsida > Asterales > Asteraceae > Tanacetum > Tanacetum coccineum. Next base: position 40,858 of record BQNB010050940.1, on the reverse strand, counting down.
ATAATTTGATACTAGGATTGATATGTGTGAAAACACATATCCGTTTTATATCAAAAATGACCTATAAAAGACAAAATTATGCTTAAAATGGTTGTATATTGCTTGTTTTGTCTTTGTAAATGTGTACGTATGGATAATGCAAATATCATAAGAAAACGGTCAAAACCAGACAAACACGGACATGGGAATGAATAGAGTGTACAAGAGCCAGGAGAATGCTTCCAAGGTCAACCATTGGTCAACATTGGTCAACTACAAGAAGACAAAAACCCTCAAAAATACTCAAAATAGCCCCTTATTGTTAAACATATTTCATAAATAACCCTTAAAACCCTAACGGTGTTAACTTTCTATTAATAAAAGTTAACACTCGTTATCTACATATAAACCACACCCTTATAACCAAGCCCAAAACACCCGGCCCAAACCCTATTCCTCTTTCCCAGGCCCAGAGTCAAACCCACTTCACATGGGTCAAACAAAGATATAATAAGGAAAAATGGCGCGGGAGTTAGTTTTACTATTCATTCATCTTCCTAAATTTACCTAGCCTCAAAACAAAGGGTTAATTGCAATTGGCAGCGTGGCTCTCTAATTCAAGTAATAAGGAATGACCTAGCAAAAAAAGACGTCACGAAATGCTCTCATTGGTGAAAACCCAAAAGGTCTAACACGCGGGTATGGAAAGAAACACAAGGGGAAATGGATTTTTATACTAAAGTGAGTGTAAAAGAAGTACAATGAGCCTGACACACGGAATTCCACGTTGGCAATCCATGTGCTCACTCATTTAATCCAACGGCAATCCATGTGCTCTACTTGTTGTTGTTTTGGCGTTTTATTAAGTGTAGAAGTTAGTCCTTTAGCCTGCACTTGTTATATTTTGGTTTTGGTTCATGTTTGTGCACACTGCATTAGCAGGAAATCAAGATAAAAGGCCAAATTCTAGCTTAGAATTCAGCAGGTTATAATTAAAATTAGCTTTTAATTTTTATAGCATAACTAGTTTATAGGCTAATCTAGGTAGAATATGGCTTATTTTAGCTTAAGTAGCTTATTTGCCTACCTATTTTTAGTCTGCAATTCAGTTCTTTGTCTTTTGATAAAAGCTCTTAAAAATCCAAAATATTAGTCTGTCTGTTTAAGCTCTTTTCATTAGGTCTTATAATAGCTTATTTGATTTTAAAACTATGTTTCAATTGTTGATTTAAGCAGTATTTTAGATTATTTTTCTAGTGGTATAAAGCTTTTTTGCTTAAAGTTCTTGTTAGTTAGCTTAATTTTAAGCTCAAAGTCTGCCTACGGTCTGTTTGGTTTGTAGTTTTCCATTAAGAGCTTATTTTGATTTTCTAGCTTATAGCCTGTTCTTTGTGCTCATTCCTAGCTTAGTTTAGCTTATTAGATTAGTTATTAAGTAGCTTGTAGCTTATTTGGTCTATTTTTAGCTTATCTTAGAATTTGTAACTTATAAAGTTTTCTAAAAAACCAAAAATAAAGTTAAGTAGTGTCTGTCATGTTTTCAGCTGTTTTACAGCTTATTTAGGGCTTTTCAAAATTAATTTCTTTTAGTAAAAGTGCTTATATTTAGCTTGTCTACAACTTTGTTTTTATAAGTTTTCAAAAAAAAAAGCGAAGATGGAAATCGGGGGTGAGCAAGGCTCGTACCCCCGACCTCAACATCCTCAACTTTTATAGCAACACAACACCACACACCTCACTACCAACGTACCCTGGGGTCTTTTTCATTATAGATTCACAAGATTTATTATTTGTATACGTTTTTGCCTTTTTAGTTAATAAGTTGTTTTAGCTTATTACACAGCTTATTCTTTCCTAGGTCCCTCTTAGTTCAAGCTATTTTCTGTAATTTTTCTAGAATTTTTATAATTAGTTTAGTATTTTTAAACATTTATTTTTATTAAAAACTTTAAAAATTCATAAAAAATAGAAAAATAATCAAAAATATATTATTATTTTTTAGAAAATTTTCTTTATTCATATAGTTTCTAGGAAAATTAGTTTTGCTTCCGTAGGGTTTAATTTGCAAAATTTCAATTTTTAAAGAACGAGATTCGTTTCCGTTCTTGTTTTTCGTGTTTTAAGCTCATTTCAATTCCATTTTTGTTCTAGTTTTCTTTAAACTTACTTTATAGTCAATTAGAGTTTAATAAAAGTGAAAAATTCATTTTAGGTTTAATTTTGGAAATTTAGGGTTTTCAATCACTGTTTAGGGTTCCCGTTTTACGTTTTTAGTTAAAGTTTAATTTCCCGTTATTAAAGTTAGGTTTAATTGTCCTTTAATTTTCTCTCTTTTAGGAATTTAGAAAATAAATCATCTTCGAACTAATTCAAATCATTGTCCAAACAACAAACGTGGTCTCAATTTCATAAATCTTCGAGGAATACGACCCGGTAATCACTTACCGGTAAATATACGTATTATTATATATAATTGTGAGAATTTTCCTTTATTCCTTTGACCTCAAGGGTAGTTTGGTAATTTTCTATACTTATTATATTTTATTATTACGTGTATAAAACTATATTAACGAATATTCTTGCTCTAGATTTCAAAGTAATCAAAAGCTTAATTTTTTTTCTCATAATCTAGTCCATGTATATCATGAGTAGTCGTCTACTATAACCAACATATAGAAGTTTCCTCCATAACTTTGGATAACCGACAGACTAAACAAGTCCATGTGTGAAAGTTCTAGACACCTGGTAGTAGAAACCATATTTTCAGCCTTATTGCTAGCATGGACTTGTTTTCCTATGTTGCCAACATCACAAAAATGGTGTTCAAATTTTAGCTTTGGTAGATGTCTAACAAGCTCTTTAGATGATAGCAATTGTATAAGTCGCATATTGGCGGTACCCAATCTTCGATGCCATAGCATAGAAGTATCCTTTTTAGAAGTTAGGCAAAGTTTATCTTTAGGAGTGTTTTCAATTTTTATTACATAAAGACCATTTTTCCTTATCCCTCCTCCTATGGTAATGCCGTCTTTAAGTATTTCACTACCGGTTTCACTAAATAGTACCTTACACTTTTTATCGCATATTTGACTTATACTAAATAAGTTAAAGTTAAGATAATATACATGACTAACATCGTTAGTAGTTAGAGATTTATGAGTAATCGTACCTTTTCCAATAATCTTGCTTTTGACGCTACTACCAAACACTACATTTCCTCCGTCATAAGCTTGATAAGTTGTTAACAAGCTTTTTGTTACAGGTCATGTGTCTTGTACGCCCACTATCCTTGATCCATTCATCCGGTTCTAAATCTACCTTTAGACATACCTAAAAACATTAAATAACTCAATCGTTTGGTCCCCAATATCTCATGGGTCCATTTGTGTTATACATACCGTTCATTTGGTTCATGAATGGAAATGGCGAATTCGAGCCCCAAGGAGAAAATTTAGGTGTTTGGTACTGATATTGTGGGTTGTAGTTCCAACCTACTTGGTTGTAGTTTCTTTTCGGATAACCGCATTTGGTCTCCTAGGTAATGATGTCTTAGGTCTAGGTTGAGTTTTAGGCTTACTTTTCATGATACCTTGACCATGTTTTAAACCGGGTGGTTATTTAACATTTTTAATATTGGCATTCGGTGACTTTTTCTTAGGTACAAGTACAAAATTAGTTCTTGAGGATAAGGACAAGTAAAATTTTGTTTTTGCTATTACAATTGGCCGGATCCATTCGGTTGCACTAGCCGGATCCCTTTCAAAGGGATCCGCCAAAACCGCCCTATTAGAGACAACATTTTTAGTAGAACTAGTAAATTTTACTTGTTTGACTTCGATAGTTGAAGCTTCACATTCTATAAATCCTGGTCCTTTTTTAACTTTGGATGACTTTTGATTACTAAGCATTTCATTTAAACAATGTGCACTATTTTCAAACTTTGTAAACATAGACACTTGTTTAACAAGAGTATCTTGTGTTTGTCTTAGCTTATCATTTCCAATACAAAGTTCTTGGCAAGACTTGCATCCTATGTTATTTCCTTTATCCTTTTCACAAGCCTTTTCATTTTCTCTTTCAGTTCAAAAATGTCATTGTTTAAAAGTTCCTTTTTGATAAGACTATATCATCTCACACATACACATGAAAAATAAAAAATTATAGAGAGAAATAAGGTTTAGAGAGAGAAAGAGGAAGAGAGAAAATGGAAGGATCTAGCATAGAAAGAAATGAACCAACCCCCTTCCTAACAAGCTTGGAAGGGATATATATATATATAGTATAGATAAGTTGGCCCCTTATGGGCTTTCTTTGGGCCATTATGGGTTGAAACAAAATAGACCAGTGGGATTTATGCCCGTAACTTAGGCCCATTTAGCTTAGGTAATTCTCATAAACTATATTTTCCTATACAAGGCTCGGGAATAAACGATGACTACCACTTTACTAAAACGAGGCTAACAATCTCCCCCTAAGGGGTGGTCATTGCACTTAAGGCTTCACTTCTTGTGACGTCTTGGATCTTCGAGCCTTGTATTCTTGGGAATCTTTTGAAGTTCCTTTTGCATGCTTGTAATCTTGGATCTTGATCTTTATCTTGATATCTTATGACTTTAACTTGATATCTTGGTCTTTTAGCCATGAGATAAACTTGGATACTTCTTGACTGGACACTTCTTAACCAACATACTCATACTTTGACATCACTTGAAGGCTGACAATCTCCCTCAACATAGACCTTGTGACTTGATCTACTTGTAATCACATACTTGATGTTCTTTGAGGAAGTTCTTGTTTATCAAATCTTGCAGAAGTGTGTCATTGAAATTTAGAGTTATCTTCAATTCATGCCTTTGTATGTATCCTTGAACTTTGAGTATGAGCATGCGGCCTTGACTGCGACTCAGGTGGAAAGTGGTACTTACGTCATCGACTAGTCATGCATGTTTAGGTTAGTAATAAACAACAAATATGGATGAATATGTCTTTGTCATTTCGTCGATTTTAGGTTGTAATAACCACCAGTTCCCCGTTTTATAGTATAAATAATGTACCTTTGATCATGTAGATACAAAGAATCTCCTTGACATGGTTTTCAACTCAAAGTGTTGGATTCTCTAACGCGTAAGCATCAAATTCATTGTTCTTGCTAGTTCTCATTACCGAAACGTCTCAAAGCAGGCATCACAATAAGAGTGAATCAGTTAGTTACTATCTAACTAATTGACTCGTCAATACGTGTTCAGTCTTCTCATGCCCTGATGCCCTTTTGAGGCTGCCACAATGAACATGGGTTCGACCTCTTAGAACAACAAAGTTCTTAGAAGTTTAAAGAAAACTTGTTTGAAAATCAGTCGATGTGTTAATGAATAAAGAGTTTTTAAGTACGTCAAAAGTTTTATATTTCAAAAAGCATCCGTCAATTCTCATTTATTCACATAGATTACATTTACGTCTGTGTTGGACTCTTGTATAGCTTGTGTTCTTAATGATGAACAGCAAGTGTATACGGAATTGTGTCCTAATGAGATTTATTGATCAATCTCGTTGGCTCTAGACACTATAAGTGCACTTTTGTCATTTGGTGATCGGAGGCTGGCGCGGACTGCCACCTTTTTAATATCTACGATCTCAGAATGAGAAAGTCGATAGAAGCGTGTTATACTCCTTGAGAAATGAAACAAACTTCTTTTAGAGAAGCCTGAGTAGCTGGGTGGGTTGTGCATTGCATCACTGGGTCCATGATGGCTTGTCTTCAATACCAGAATCAGCTTTGTGATTACCGATAGATTAGGCATTGACTCGGTTTTTGCCTAAGTGAATGGAGGGCTTCTTTCTTTAGACCCTTTATCTTTTCAATTCTTTTTCATTCTTCAACCCCTTCAATCTCATTCTCATTTTACTCCTTTTTTCAATAATACCTAAGGACTGCTACTCTATCTATTAGAGTGTCCCTGGTTAGATCCCTCCGGTTTTGGCTGGATCATGGAACAATACCTACCCTTAACCGCCTTATATCACCTTAAAGTATCATCACTCGGTTGGTCATTGGGTATTCACATCGTAGCCATAAAACCTTATTTCAAAAGATATTTCTAATGATTTTCAAATGGTTTTATATCTTAGAAAAACTCCCCTTACACATGTGCATAGATATTTGAATGTGTTTCGCACATGCAGGTCAGAGAAAAAAAGCACTTTGAGTCTTTTAGATCATATTACTTTTTCATTGATCACATTTTAATCACATATTCTCCCCTTATGGAAATAACTAATCTCTTAATATTTTCATACCAATTGATTAAAATTTGAGACATGAAAAAGTTTCATGAGGAAAAAAATGTGAACACATATATTACATGATTTATTATAACAGCTTTCTTGTGCTCCCCTTAATTTCACGTATGACACCACATATATGACATTTGAGAAACTATGGTTTTTAACGTTGTAAATTCCGTGTGAAATCAAGATTCAACCACGTTTATATGTTTTAACAAAAATGAGTGTTTGAATATGTTTAACATTTAACGTCGTTCATTTGTTTAAACATTTTGAAATGTTTTAAACACACAAAGTAGACATGTGAGAATGTGTCTAAAAACATTAAAACTTGGCTTTAAAGCTCCCCCTCAAAAATTGATCCACTTATAAAAATGATTCGACTTTTGAAAGTTGCGTGAGAAGGGAGTGTTGAACACATATTTTTGAAAGATTTTGAAAAACCTTTTGAGACATTCTTATAAAATTGTGTTCAGCTGTTTTGAAAACCAATGTTACTTGAGCTCTAAAGACTTTGAATGTCTTTGAATTGATGTTTTGTGTCAACTCAAGTCCGAGAAGTTGTTATCTTCTCATTGTGAGTATAAATGTACATGACTGCACACTTTCCTTTTTTTAAAGACGAGTCCTAAGCTGATATTTACTTAGAAGTCGTTTCTCCCGAGCAAGAAGATTTTAGAAAAAATTGCTCAGGACGAAGAAGATTTCTCTTCTTTTTAAGATAAAGCGCATTGAAGCATATACTCTACTTTACTTTAAAATCGATTTGTGCACTGATGTGTACACAAGTCATGATTGATGAGTAAAATTTTGAAAGATTTTGAAAACCTTTTGAAAAATTTTGCTCGAAAACAAGATGATTTCTCTTCTTTTCTTAAGATAAGTGTACTGACACGTACACTTTCTTTTCTTTGAAACGCGGGTTTCGTACAGAAGTATACAAAAGCCATTAAGGAAAATTAGAAATGACATGTTTTGAAAGCATTCAAACTCTTGTTCGAACATCATTTACACACCCTTGTCAATGTTAATCGACATTTCTAGGTACGTAGATGTTATCGATGCTAAGAGACATGTCGAGAAGATCCTTTTTGGTATTTTTGAAATTTTTTGATTTTATATTTTGTTTTTGATATTTTCTATTTTTGTATTTTCTTTTTGAAATTTATTTTTTTCAAATATTTTCTAAAATAATTAAAAATAGAATGTTTATACACAAAAGATGATGATAAATATTTAAATTAGATGAACCCTTTAAAGAAATGGGTTCGGAAGCTGTTGAAGTACCTGCACTCAAAGAAGAAGAGTTTACACATATAATAGTGTTAGGAGAACATGTTTCCTTTCTTAATGGTGTTGCACTATCATTTGTGTTGAGGCAAGTTCCAACAGTCTTTTCCCATGGGAATCCACCTAAGACTAACAAAAGTAAAGATTCTACCTGTTGGTTTCCATGTTAGACCAGATCTAGGATGCGTTATTTTCACATACATAGTTGTACTCTAGTCTTATTTGGAAAAAACTTTTATCTAGTAAAGATTCGTCTTTCAGGTTTCTTAGATTCTCTTTTCTTTGCTATGGGTATGTATCTTTTTGTTGTCTTATGGGATTGTACCTTAGTACGAGAATTCACCACTTTCAGAAGGTTTGTTATACAAGCATCATGATTTGCATTAAAGATACATTTCTGACATGTCGAGCAGACAAAGCGTTTAGAGTAAAAAAAAACTAGAATTCCTAGAGTGTTTTGCTTTAGGCACCATAGTTTTCGTTACATAACTACTCTTATGTGTAGGCCAATTCCTAGTCATTTGATTCGTGCTCCTAAGTTTTGGTTTTCTACCATTATAAGTGTTTTGTAATCTAGTAGAAGGCGTCACACTAGTTTTTGAATTCCTATCTCTTTCTTGTGTCTTTTTCTTAGCTTCCTCTAGAGAGTAATTATGAACCATGTCATTTGAACTAAATCTTAGCATGTTCTTTGAGCTTTTCCTAGATTAGCTAGATGCAATCACATGATGAGGTTTTACGAAAACAGGTTCTGTTACTTTAGGCCAATAATGTGGAGTAACTGGTTTTGACAAATCATTCTTCACATCAACTTGGGAGACAAACCATGGTTTTGGAAATTAAGGTCGTTTAGATTTAAGCACATTCAGTTGTCTAACAACTGATTGGTTTCTAAGTGGTTGTAAAGTCGATTTCCCCAAGATTGATGGTTTTACAAACTTAGTATCAACACTATTTCCTTTTAACTTTCTTAATTCGTTTTTCAGAGCAGCAATTTCAAAACTTTTTCCAAAATCTGAGCATTCAAATCAGCATTTTCAATAGACTTTTTGTTTAGTTGAGCAATTAAAGAATCATTATTGTCTTTGGTCTGAACTCGTGTCATTTTGATAGAATCATAAAGATCTTTGTAAATCTTTTTCAGATGCTCATGATCCTTAACTAAATGCTCATTTTCTGAAAGATCTTTTTTGCAGTATTCAGATTCATTTGTTGTTTCTTTTGCAAAATGTTTTTCTTTTTCCTTATATCTCTCAAGCTCTTTTGTCAATAAGGCAGTCGCTTGCTGAGCTTCACGACTGGCCTTAGAATAATTTTCCACTTTATGTTGTCCATGATGTTGTATCTCAAGAGCAAACACATTTTCAAATGTACCATTGTTTGAATGATGTACCTCCATCAATGTGTTGTTGTCAAGTAAGGGTCCAATAATAACATTTTCTACGTCAAAAACAACCACATCACCCCGTGCTCTTTCAGCATCTACATTATGTCTTGAACTACTACTTCCATCCTGTTGTTCTGTTGATGTATTGTCATATGTGCTTACTTTAGATTCCAAACCAGCATCCAATGCTATACCCTCATTGACCATTCCCTATTGAGTCTGCATCTTTCTTTCATTCAACCATTTTCAATCTGCTTAATTGCAAGAACCTCTCGTGCTTTCACCAGACATTCACTTTTATGAAGTGCTCTTCTACCGATGTTTATCTCGAGTACATCCATGTAAGAGAGTAATTCACATATGAATGTTTGCAGGTCTATGCCCGTATATTCTTGGAAGCGTTCTTTCAAAACTTGATTTTCACGACCTGAAGAATCTACATGTTTTGAGGTGAAAAGGTCTCAAACTGTGTCATGAGCACTTTAAAACATGTCCTTGACTCACACGATTGTAGATACTCTTTTTCAAGTTGCCTTTATAAGCTATCTATGTTGTAGGACAACTTATTTTTGAATGTATCATGATTGTCACCAAAGTATCTTTGAATTGCCCGTTTAAACCATCGTATAGTCTAGAGATATTTCAAATGTTTCTTGATTAATTCAAAGTATACTGAGCAATCTTTTCTCGTTTTAGTAAGTCTTCTTGAAGCTATTGCAATTCTCTCTCTTCGGTATTAGAAACTAAAGATTCCATTTAAATTATGATGTGTCAAATTGATTCAGGATTGATTTAATGATTAGTGAGAGTTGTGTAATTGTGATGATGTTGTTTAAGTGTTTTTTATTTGTGTTTTTTGTTATTGGTTAAGTGTTTCTTATTGGTTTGTAGTTTGTTAAATTGCTGGATGAACGTTGATTAAATAGCTGGATGAATGTTAATAGCTAAACCTGCTCTTTAGTCAAACAACTAATATGTCAAATAGATGATCCTGCTCTTTGGTCAAACAACTAACATGTCAAACAGCTAAACCTGCTCTTTGGTCAAACAGCTAATATGTCAAACAGCTAAACCTGCTCTTTGGTCAAACAGCTAAACCTGCTCTTTGGTCAAACAGCTAAACCTGCTCTTTGGTCAAACAGCTAAACCTGCTCTTTGGTCAAATAACTAATATGTCAAACAGCTAAACCTGCTCTTTGGCGAAAAAACAAAAATGAACACAAACCTTAAAAACGCCTAAAACACATAATTTTTAATGTTTTTTCTTGAATTTTTTTGCAAAACTAACTATGTTTAGGTTATATCTAACATAAAAACAAAAACTTTAACATTTTTAACACCAAAAATTTTACCACTTTCTATGTCGTGTAAAATGACTAAATATGCCTAGATTTCTTAGATTTTCAAGTAAACACGCACACAAAAAATCACATAATCATCCCTGAGCTATTGATACCACTTGATAAGACTATATCATCTCACACATACACACGAAAATAAGAAATTCTAGAGAGAGAAAGAGAGTTTATAGAGAGAAAGAGGAAGAGAGAAAATAGAAGGCTAGAGCATAGAAAGAAATGAACCAACCCCCTTCCTAACAAGCTAGGAAGGGATATATATATATATATATATGTAACATTCCGTATTTTCAGGTCATTTTCGACGTCATCTATTTTACGAGTTTCCGTGAATGAGTGTCGACATTTAACATTTTATTTGTCGATAATAAATATTTTCGTATTTTATTATGAAAAATTTGGAGAAGAATTGATAATTTTTATTTTTGACGTTTCGCGAGTCAACGGTTGATCGCGTGTTCGTTAATCGTTTCGAGCATCGTAAAAATTTACGACATGTCTCGCTATTATTCTTATGATCATAAAATATCATTTTATGAACCGTGTCATCTTTGTTCCTCAACCTTGGTCATAGCTCGCGTTTAATTAACAAGATATTTATAAGATATTTATTAGATATTTATAAGATATTTATTAGATATTTATCTAAAATATCTTTTAGATATTTTCCTTTAACTTAACCCTAGTTAACTTAACTAGAGTTTCTTAACCTTAGTTAAGCCCTATATAAAGGCTTAACTAGTAAGAAAAACATACAAAACACATTCCTAAGGTGTAAAACACAAAAATCTCTCCCATTTCTCTCTATACATGTCACGGCTCAATTAAGCCACCTAAACAAATCATAAAAAAAATTTCTACAATCCATACAAGCCTATACACATCAATCCTAAGACACACTAAGGTGTTTACAAGCATTGGTTCATCATTTGCAAGGATTAAGGAAGAAAAGGGAAGATTAGGGTTTCAAACCAAATCTAGGGTTTATAAGCTTGTAAGCTTTAGTTTTGAATCTAAACACGGGTTTAGCACTTATTTCTCATCTCATACATCATCCCTAAGGTTGCTTTCGGATATTTTCGTGATACATTTTCTGCCATTTACCTGATTATTTCATCACTTCACTCCTAAGGTTATTATTTGCTAGTGGAGCATTGGGAGCATTCGAGTCACGCGGATATATTTTTGAACGCTTAATAATTTGAGTACCACTAAATAAACATTTTTACAATGTTTTCTAATACATTACGAGTGAGACATTTGTAAACTCTGATTTTAATATAAAGAATGTAAAATTTATTTAAACGTCTCTTTTGAGGTCGTTTTTTGTGACATTGTATTTTGTGCCCTGAAGTAGCACCCTATTGTTACCATTCCGCTGCGACCAGATTTATGGGGGTGTTACAATATATATATATATATATATATATATATATATATAGACCGGCCCTGTATGGGCTTTCTTTGGGCCATTAGGGCTAAAACAAAATAGACTAGTGGGCTTTAAGCCCGTAACTTAGGCCCAATTAGCTTAGGTAATTCCCTTAAATTATATTTTCCTATAAAAGGCGCGAGAATAAGTAATGACCATCACTTTAATAATAACGAGGCTAACACTTTTTATTTTCAAAAGCTTGTTTTTTGTTAATGAACTTAAAACTAATTTTGCATAGTTTGTTATAATCAATTTAAAAGTTTCGTCATCTAAAGAAGAACTACTGTAGTAAAGAGAGTCTATTGGATTCATGAGCCATTAGATAAATATCGTCCTTCTTGAGTTCCTCCTCTTCTTCACTATCGCTCCAAGAACCGCAAATAAATGCCTTTTGGTCTCTTTTTAGGCGTTTGGGACAATCATCTATAAAGTGATTTGTATCACAACATCTAAAGAAATTTTAAAGTCCCTTACCGCCATGACATATTCTTCATCTTCACTTCCTGAGGTGGAAGTTTTGTTATTTTTTGATTCCTTCTCGACCTTTAGTGCAAGTGACTTATACTTGTCTTTCTTTCTTTTTGAGATTTCAGAATCCTTTTCTAATACTACTTTATATGCCTTTTAGTTGTCAATGATTTCGTCAAGGAAAGAGTCGACAAGTCCTTTGATTCCTCAATGGCTGTCACCTTTGGTCTCCATTTTGTTGGAAGTGCCTTTAGAAATTTCCTGACATGATTTCTACTTGAAGAATATTTGTCAAGTGCTTTTAATGAACTAATAATAGTGTTAAATCTAGAAAATGCACTATCAATACTTTCATCATCCAAAATTGAAAATTGTTCATATTGTTGAACAAATAGATCTATTTTATTGTCTTTGACTTGTTTATTACCTTGATGAGTGACTATTAAAGAGTTCCAATTTTCTTTGACTGTTTTATGCATAAATATTCTTTCATATTCCTTCAGCAAAGCATTTAAAAAATCATTTTAGCCTCATTGTTTTTAGAAAGCATTTTCTTATGTTCATCATTTTGATGTTCATAAAGGAGACTTTCGTCTCTACCGGTAGTAGTGTTTCTAAAAATAGGTCTATAATCACCATCAACAAAAATATGTCAAAGATCAATATCTTTAGATTTCAAATAGGTTTCAAATCTTTTTTCCAATATATAAAATTGTTAGCTTTAAAGATTGGTGGTCTTTCTATATATTGACCTTCTTTATAGTTTTCAAAATCTGTTAGATCATTTTCAAGATTTTAAAATACAATATACTTTAAGAAACTTGATAACCTGCTCTTGATGCCAATTGTAGAAAACTAGAAAGGGGGTTAAATAGTTTTACCGATTAAAATTAAGTTCCAAAATATTTAGATCACGTTAATGTGAAATTTTTCGATATTAAAGTATACACAAATGTATACTTGAGAATGAATGTAAGAATATAAACAATAAGCAATATGAAATGCAATAAGTAAAAGTAAAGAAGGTAGAACAGTGACACGAGTATTTATAGTGGTTAGCTACGAGAACACCTTTCTTGCCCTACTCCATACCTCGAGTACCCAACTCAATGTCATACCCCGCCAAGGCGGAAACGCGAGGCGTAAACAAGAATGGATATCATCACAACACGTGGTGTCTATATAGAGAATACTAAAATGAAAACTAAAGTAAAGCAAAGACACAAAGTGTCATAACAATACCCAAAACCTAATGGTGTCTTTATTAAGGAGAAAGATATCTCATCAATAAATGACATGCAATAATATAATCCAAACAATTCATGTAAACGAATTTATTCAAACAGAAAGCACAAATAACTCCAAGCATCCTACGGTCTCTTCTAGCCACATCGCTCTATTTTAAGAATCCTCATGACTACACACCTGAAAATGATGCTTAAAACGCCAACACAACGGTTGGTGAGAGTCATAGGTTTAGGACACCAAATAAACCGCTAATTAAAATAATTTTGCTACGATTATCATAACATATCATGGCAGAACAATTTAAGCTAGTTATCACATAGGCTATCAATCAATTCACAATCAATCATAACGGGACGGAATGTGCCCACGATCCACAAAACAAACCTGGGGTAATCCATTACCTTCCGATCAGAACCACACAGAATAGGAGATTATTTGCAACTACCACCAGTTAGATTAGAGAATTGAGTAGGGGTCACTACCCTCCAACCGACTCTACAACAGAAATGGGATCTTATTTCAATCCTCCAATTAGATTTGGAATAGGTAGAAGCACTACCCTCTAACCGGAACCACATAGAAATGGGATCTTATTTCAATCCTCCAATTAGATTTGGAATAGGTAGAAGCACTACCCTCTAACCGGAACCACACATAAATGGGATCTTATTTCAATCCTCCAATTAGATTTAGAATAGGTAGAAGCACTACCCTCTAACCGGAACTACACAGAAATGGGATCTTATTTCAATCCTCCAATTAGATTTGGAATAGGTAGAAGCACTACCCTCTAACCGGAACCACACAGAAATCATAACAACATTAAGCATACCACATATAATAACCACATAAACGTTCATGCCTCAAGTAAAACCAAATAATCGCAGCGATTTAACACATTCAAAACATCTTTGAATCATTTCCATCCCAATGTAAAAACATTAAAAGTGGGACTATGAAACTCACCTGACGCTTAGCTTCCAAAAGGATCCAACAAAACTTCATAAAACTTCACGAACAATCTAAACAATTAAACACATTATAAGCTACCATTAATTAGGCATTCAACCTAATATGATGTAACCTCAACTATGATGGATATCTAAGCTATCTACCATAGTCCTATTCTTATTTAAAACCTTTACCCACTCTTACATATGCCATTTCGACTTTGATACTACACTTTGCACTTTCTGGTTTTAAACAGAATTTTACACCCACTTACGCGTCCTAAACGCACCACTTAAACACACCCATAAATCAAACCAAAATTCATCATGCTACTTACATGTCTTATGAACCTCTCCTAGCTTTTCCAAAGTCATTACCCTTTTTCAAATACCCTTTAGAAATTCCTTAATCCAATGTGTCCAGAATTCGTCCAGAATCTGACCTTCTAAAAGTATGACATTGGTTAACCAACTTAGACCTCATTATAGCTTTAGAAAAAATTCAGGGGTCACACACAATATATAAAATAACTTCCACGTGATTTTTAGCTTCTAACTAGATGTCTAAGTATTTTTAGAAAAATCAAAATCAAAACTGAAATTCGTCACTTTTTTACACACTAATTTTGTAACGACCATTTGACCCAGTTCCCGATCATAAAAACTCATGAGGCCGACTTTTCTGGAAAGTAGACTCTCTGAGGTTATCTCCAGTGTATTATAAATTATTTATTTGATCTTTTATGACCGAGTTATGACCTCTACAAGTCTGACTAAATTTCTGCAGTGAATTAAAACGACTATCCTCAAAGATTAAACCCTAACCGACAATCCCAATCATGTAAACAATTAAACTAATGATCAAACATGACCTATACATCATAAACTTCCAGAAACCTAAGAACCCTAATTTATAAATCCTAATTTATAACCCTAATCCATCATGTTGGATTACTAGAATTGAAAAATTAAAACTAGAATTGAACAAGATTAGAAAATTTACCTTAGCAAAGAAAACCCTAGCTTTTCTTTTTTTTCTTCTTCCTTGGATCGGCCAAAATAATGAGGGGAAGGGTTTGGGATTAGTTTGGTATTTATAGGCCACAAGGAAATCCCTAGATAAATCTAATTACAATTTGATTTCAATTCAAACTCTTTTCTTTTTTTTTCTTTTCTAATTTTCGGATTTTACTATTCATGCCTAAAAAAATATTTTTTTTTCTTTTCTTTTATTAATTAATTAATTATCTTTATACCTTAAGTTTTATAAAAACCTAAGCTAATTTGTTAAACCATTTTGCTTGAAAACTACTTTCTAAAAATAACTTTTCATTTCCAAATTCACTTTCTATATATGGAAAGTTTACCAAAAACTCTCTTATTTTAACAACTCATTTCTTTCACAAATGACACGCTTCTCATTTTAATTCATCACCTAGGCATCCACATATTAACCAAAACAATTCTCTCAAAATACCCAATCAATTCCATTATCACTATAAGTGATTAAAATGAAATTTCTCCATCAAATAACTCATTTCTCTTAACTTAACCTCTAAAACCTAAACTTATCTTAAATTACTAACACAAAAATACGTATACGTAATAATACTTACACATTTAACACGGAAATGCTCAAATCTCAATAATCATTTCCTTGTCACTCAAAAGTGAACGAAATGAACTCAACCAACTTCATCACCATTCCAATCTCATTGAGATGATCACACTCAATAGATTGATTACCAATACCTCATAAACACATATAAACACACATAAACACATCAAATCACATAAACCATACATTACAACAGGCACCTAAGTCAACACTAACGGTTTGACTAACCTGCTCAAGTCATGGTTGTCACAGTATCCCCTCCTTTAGGAAATCTCGTCCCGAGATTTAACTAGAAGGTTCAACTCTATCATTACCAAACAATTAATCGAGGATACTTATCTTTCAAGTAGTCCTCCTATACCCATGTTAACTCAAAGTTACACTTTGAATTCCAACAATTTACAACCATAACATTCCCATTACGCTTTAACTCCCTTGACCTCATTTGATCCTTGCGTTCCCAAGTAAGCTCAGGACCACGCTTCGAATCCCAACGAACTTTCACTAATGCTATCATACTATACTTTTACTCATGACCTCTCGGTCCACAACATCAACGGTTCCTTGACAAAACAAAGAGTCTTGTCAACCTTAATCTTATCCAACTTCTACAATCCGAATCCAACTGCTAGTGACTTTGCTTACCCCCACAAGGGTGCAATTAGCAACACAACAACCCCAAACGAAAAGAAAACACCAAATCCACATGAGCCTCGCCCGTCCTCGAGGAAATTCCTTAGAAACCTTAAGTTGTGTAACAACATGTTTTATATCTTAACCTCGCAACTCATCAAACAAGAACTGTCTTGAAATTAAGATATAAGATGTTACAAAGCTCAACGTATCTAAAGAATCCACGCAATTTCAGGTTTACTCAAACTTTCAGCACCTCCCAATCCAATTTCCGATACTCGGCCCACAAGACAGAAATTCTCAACCGAACTATAGGCCCAATCCATCCAAGGATCTCAAATGGTCCTACATAACTCGGTTCTAACTTGTCTTTCTTTCCAAACGTACTACACCTCTCCAAGGTGAGACCTTCAACCACCCATAACCTACCAGCATTAATTCAAAAGTTTCTCACTACTACCAAGGTAACTCTCTAGGTAACACTCGATTACCAGCCTCAAGTCTAATGGTTAAACCTTATACTAGCATAATCCTTGAACCAAATTCAGTTCATTCAATCTCGTTGTCTCTAGTTACGACCCATAAAACGGTAACCTACATTCCTTTCCACACAATGCTTCAAGTAAAGCACATCTCATACCCGAATGATAATCCCTACCTTAGGGAAAACTCATCTCACGAAAGTGAGTATTCCAATTACCTCTAAAATCTACCATACTTATCCTAAGCATAGCTAGGAATAAGGTGACTTAGGCAGTCCATTAACTTCACCCAAATTGCATCGTATCCACTACTCATACTTGGTAACTTGACAACAATATCCTTAGTTATCCTTTCCCACTTCTACTCGGGTAACTCAGGTTGTAGCAACAATCCTGAAGACCCTTGATACTCAACCATCAATTAGTTAACCTTAAAACCACACAACATCGTATCCGCTCCAGGATGGATAGAATACTTTATCGTATACGCCTCTTCAATAGCCAAGGTCTTTACATCTCTCCAAATAGATGTCTGAATCTTGTCTAACCAATATGAGCCACTCTCCATCTCTTTTCACACTCGTTGGTCCAAGCCACGCAACATCTTATGTTGACGCGTTCTTTGCTTTGGACACCTTATCTTGTAGCACCAACATCCTTTTCTCAAACCTAGATTGAATCGTCGTATATCTATCTCGAACTCATTCTTGGCTTCACTCCTTCTTCCTACTCCACGGTACAACATCTACATTTCCCTTTCTCAGATGGTACTTGGCCTCGAAACCGTACTCACTAAATAACTTCATCCATCGACTCTGCCTCATGTTCAATCCTTCTAATTGAAAGTGTGTTGGAAACGTTCATGATTCATATAGATCACTCTCCACGTCTCGTTCACTTAATGCCTCTAGCATTATAAGGCAAAACCTACCACGTTAGTCATGAAATCCTTCATAAGAACCTTCAGATATCGCAACATACAAGCAATCACCCTCTCTCTTCGACTAAGTATACATCCAAATCTTTGCTTCGCGTGTCATAATATACTACGAAATCGTCCACTCCTTCTGGCAATGCCAAGACCAGCTCATTACCTATTTGATTCATTCCTCCTCTAGATAGCTTCATCTTACTCCGCTTCTACGTTGTTGGAAAACTTCACGTACATCTTCTCATCCTTCAGTGACTTCACGATCATCTTCACGTGTGACTCGTACTCCTCCTTAGACTTCGAGTCAGTTTAAAATATCGTTTGTATATATACATTAACTGGCTTGTCTATATACGGCCATGCACACCCGACTCATTTACTCTATGAAAACCGCTGGTGCATTGGTTAACCCAAAAGGCATAGCCGTAACTTCAACGTGTCCATTACGCATCCTAAAAACAGTCTTAGCTACGTCATCCTTGTATACCCTCCTTCGGTGACAATTTGAACGAATTTTCTATCCCACTCTTCTCGAGATAATCTAGGCACATCCTAAACTACCCACCTTCCTTCCTATCAAGCAATGCAGACACTTCCCACAATGAGTTACCATTCGAACCAACCCTCACCTTGCAACTCTTGCAATCATTCCAACAACTCGTGCCTCTCAAAGGCGTCAAATGACACGAGCCTTCACAAATCGGCGTCGCTCCTTGTACTAATTCCATACGAAATCCCATTCCACGACGAGGGGTAAAACCTATTAATTTCTTAGGAACACTTTAAATGGCTTACATACTACAAAAATATCACATAATCTCAACCCATCTTCCTTGGTACTCCTACGAGACCTCATATCCTCTTTAGTTCGTTTCCTCACGAACCCTAAGCACTCCCCAAATTACCAAAGCATTTTAACTACCTTCTCGTGGCATACCATCTCAACCTTATGTCTCAACAACTAATTCTCTCCTTTGATTACATCAACACTCTCATAACTAAGAGGTACTAAATCAAAAGCAAAACGAGACCTTTCTAATTCTAACTTGGGATCGCAAATAATTCTATTTGCTTTGCTATCATCAATCACACCACTCAGAAGATATGTCTTACCATCAACTCTAGAACCACGCCATGAAGAAATACCAAACTTCACAAGCACCAATTGGTATGGACTCAAAAATCACACAATCCTAAAAGAAAAGAAACAACCAAATATAAACATCGACATAACGAACGAACCTCAGACCTAACAAACGCATCAACGATGCTAGAAACACCCAATGAATAATACCACGTATCATGACCCATTATTTAAAAGATTAAGAACCTTTGTACAAAAACCGATTTTTACCCAAGGAAACTTTCCCTCATAACCTTATACCAATCATTTTAAAACAATAGAATCACCTTACTTAATAATGCAGATAATTTTAAGTGTAAAATAAATGTAAATAAAATTTTCATAAACTTATTTTAATTATGGTTTTCATAAAAGAAATCAAAAGATGATTTTAAAAAAATGTGTTGCATTTAATTTATATAATTTATTTTTTTAAAAGAAGTTTTTAACACCTAAACAATATGGTATCGGCTATAACAAACTTACATTCAAATGGAATTTATGACTCACAACAAAAAAAACATCATGATAGCAAAATAGACTCCAAAATACCTTAGGAATTCCAATACCAGAATATTAATTTACTTGAAAAAGAATACGACAAGAACTCTTGCAGACCAAACAAACCATAAGGACTCATTCATACCAACGGTCTTAGAACCAAACCAAAAAGTATCGTCACCCTTAGACAAAGGAAAATAATCAAAACTTCAAACGGAGAACGTAGAACACTAGTTCTATAATAACACCCTAGTATACCAACACGAGCGTTGGATCTCTTAACGAACAACGAGCTAACGAACCAACTTAAGAATCGCGACGACAATATCAACAGGTATCCATTGTATCCGCAAACGATAGATGAAAGGGAACCTTACCATCTACGCAACCCAACCTAATAAAATCGCCCAATCGGTTAAGAGAGGAATTCTCTAACCACACAACCATCCTCAACAGGATCTCACATCACATCTACACTACCATCTACACAACTATCTAGACTTACATCCTTAAATAAAACATACAAGGAACAATGATCAATGTAATCAAAGTCACAAGTCCACGTGTGTGTTGCCTTTATAATTATGTTCATAGCCATAATTATAATTGCACCTTTTTCACACGTGTACTTACTTCCAAGACCACACATCTCAATGATAACACACAACTACCACATATCACTTAATAATAATCCAAATATAACTCAAACATGATAATCCACTAACGAACCATAAAATCCCAATCGACCAAACGAAACAGAAGTCACATTGTGACCCAAAATAGAAAAGCAATCCTCGATTATAGCAACGCATCGAGGTAGAAAATGAAATAAACTTATGTTGGGCCTCGCTTGGGTTTGACTTTTCTCTCTTAAAAGTCACCCAACTCCGCGGGTCTAGTGAGGTAAACAATCTCCCAACGATATCTCCTAGGGGTAGGGGAAGACATGACTAAAAAATAACAAATGGGTATATACTATTAGATCCACATAATGAAAAAGTATATATTTTATATTATATAGTAGTAATTTAAAATAGAAAGAATTTCAAAGCTTTTAGATAGTGGGAACATACGGTATATACGTACACAAACACTTATGCCCTAAAATACAACTATATGAGGGACCCTTAAGCAATAGTCTAGGATCAACCACCTAGTTCTCTATAACCAAAGGCTCTAATCCCAATTTGTCACACCTCTCCAAGACGGAAACGCAAGGCGTAAACAAGAATGGATATCATCACAACACATGGTGTCTATATAGAGAATACTAAAATGAAACTAAAGTAAAGCAAAGATACAAAGTGTCATAACAATACCCAAAACCTAATGGTATCTTTATTAATGAGAAAGAGGTCTCGTCAATAAATGACATGCAAAAACATAATCCAAACAATTCATGCAAACGCATTTATTTGAATAGAATGCATAAATAAACTCTAAGAATCATACGGTCTCTTCTAGCCACTTCGCTCTATTTAGCACCATTAAGCTCACCTGAAAATGATACTTAAAATGTCAACATAATGTTGAGCGAGAATCATAGGTTTACGACATACAATAATATCCAAAAACTTTCAATTAACTGCTGCAATTACCAAACCAATTCATGACAACAAATAACAACAACGAGACAGAATGTGCCCACGATCCATAATCATATCAACTACATATATGTGCTACATGGCCTCATATTAGCTCACGCATTCTTACCACCATCACACCTCGTTTTGCATATTGGGATCCACAATACCAAACATATCATATCGCAACACAACGGGACGGAACGTGCCCACGATCCAATACACATAACCACAACAAGCTTAAAAACATTTTAACATGACAACAAGACAAGCATCATTCTCACCCCAAAATAACATGAGAAAAAGGGGCTATGAAACTCACTTTTGCTTAGCTTTCCAAAAGATTCCAACAAAAAGCTTCACAAACAACTAGCACAAATCTAAACAACAAAATAACTCATGTTACACGCTACTAAGACAATGCTTAATGCACATGTAACAATCATATGATAGATTTCTAAGGTGTTTTATTAACCCCGTGGGTCACCCCGACACCATACCCAACTTTAACCACTTCATTAACAATTTTTACTAGTTAGTCACAATTTGTTCAAAACTGCAGAATTTTAACGTGACTTAACGTACTCAAAACCTTTACTTACTAACCTCCATAAATCATACCAAAAATAACCTATGTTCATCTATGAGCATATTAACTACCTCATGATTCCCAAGAGCCATTTACATGCACAAGTACTCCTAAGAAAATCAAACTTCAAAACAGTCCCAATTCGGATCTGTTTACACACTAAAAAGTTTGGACCTAAAAACCGTACTTAGACTCCAAATCAGAAGCTCTACTTTGGGAGATTTCTAATAGACACATAGAACTAAACTTCTGTAGAATAGCTAATCCTAATTCAAATTTTAAGTGTGGGTTTTATACCTCGTAATCTGACCTAAATCTGACCCGTATTTACTGCTCTGACAACTTTTCTTGCAACCAACTTTTGAATGACTTGCCGATCTCATAATCCTTCGAGGCCAGATGTTCTAAAAACTAGACTCTCTGAGCTACGTTATAGGCACCGGAAACTTGAAAAAAGCTATTACCATCTTTGAGATATCAGCCAAACAACACAACCCTAAATTATGCCCTAATCTAAATCAAATTGTAACGCGAATTAAGTCTAACCAATTACAAAATTTTTTATTTTGATCTTTTTGACGATTCATTTGCTCGTTACAAAAACTGCCTCAACTTTCTTGCAGTGAAATTACGAATCTAATTTTGACGATCTATGCCCGCTTAACGCATGATCATATCGCTAATCTAATTAATCTAATGATTAAGCTAACATCATAATATCATAAACTTTCTGGAAATTAATTACCCTAATTTATAACCCTATTTTTAAACCTAAATCCATCACAATTTAAGTTACTAGAAAAATTAGACGAACGAGAATTAAAAGTCGAATCGTACCTTAAAGCGAAACCCTAAAAAAATTCGTCTTCTCCTTTCTCCTCTCCTTATGGCCGGTCAAATAGTATGGGGGGGAATGGGGATTCTAGGTTAGTATTTATATGTACCTAGGTAGAATCCTAAACTAAATCTAATTAGGTCTTAGTGATAAACTAGGATTCTAAATATTTCTTTCTTTTTTTTTCCTTTAAAATTCGGAACACTATTCATCCAATAAAAAAAAATTTAATTAGATATTTACAAATATAACCTTAAGTTTTTGTAAAAACTTTAATTAATTTAACTCTTCCTTTTTGTATTAACGCAGTTTACTAACTTTCTAAAAATAATTATTCATTTCCAACCTAACTTTCTAAAATTAGAAATTTTACATTTTCTTAAATCTAACACTTAAACGCTAAGCCTATCTTAAATAACTAACACAAAATACATATACGTATAAATACTTACACATTAAAGACAAAACATTCCATTTCCAATAATTATTTTCCTTGTCACTTAAAAGTGAACGAAAGGAAATCACAATTTTTCACCATTATTCCAATCTTATTGAGATGATCACACTCAATAAATGGATTACCAATACCTCATAAACACATAATAGCACACATAACACATAAAATCACATAAACCGTACATTGCAACAGACATATAAGTCAACACTAAAGGTTTGACTAACCTGCTCAAGTCACGGTTGTTACATTAAAAATAAGATAATAAGCTACGTATCGCATTTGGTTACCACCATAAGCTCTAATAATAGTCCAAAAAAATATGACATACTAGAGTAATACCTAAAAACACCTTCCTTGTGTTTCTACTTGATGCCGTGGGCATATAAGCCCAAAATAAGCTCATTTGAACCCAACAATAAGCCAAAATACGCCATATACAAAATAAGCTACATAGCAAATATATGTTTTTCAACCATCACGACTACAATATCAAGACTAACAAAACCTTATATTTCTCTTATTCCATTCGAACCAAAAACCGAACCATATATACCATTTGTAAACTTTTCGCTTTCGATTTTAAACGATCGGGCCGTACAACTAACATCTATGCATCACTAACAACCAAAAAAGACAAGTAGAATTTAAATTTGAAAGACTTACAAAAATGGTTTTCAAAATTTATTTTGACGCGAACCGGACAACCCAAACGTTGTTTAAATTGTTAGAAATTATTGTAAATAGACTTAAGTCTGGTATTTATAGAGTTAAGTCTGGTAGACATAGTTAAGTCTGCCAGTACTAAGTTAAGTCTGACAGTGCTATAGTTAGTACTGGCCTTGTCTAGTTAAGTCTGTTTATGTAACAAAATAGTGATAATAGTTATCTTAGAGATATCTTAGGAAATATCTTAGGAAAGGATATGCATTATCCTTTTACACGTTTGTAAAGCCCATTAGGGTTTCCTTGGTGTATAAAAGGAACCCTACGGCACAATGTTTAGTATGAGATTGAAATAGTATTCTAATAGAAATTAATAGCTATAGCACAGTTTTACATTGTGTCTCTTTAGTACTTGTGTTAGATTCCGCATTAGTCACATAGTATTCTATTATTGTTTCATATAGTTGATTTGGATTATTCAAGTTTAGCGTTGTCCTACTAAAAGCGTAAACAGATCTAGATTTGGACCTACAAGTGGTATTCAAAGCCTCTAGAGGGATTTCTTGATAATTAGAAGAATCACAAGAACATCAAACAGCACTGTAGAATCTAGAAAAATGTCTCAACCTGTTATGATGATTTTCTCAACATCTTAGTGAATGAAGATTCATACCATGAAAGATGCATCAGACAATGGTTACGACAATAATCAACAACAACAAACAACAACAACAACTACTTCCTACAACAACATATTTCAATAATCAAACTCTCAATTTGAAGAAGGAGGAGTATGAATATGGGCCATGAAGATGGAACATTACCTTGAGATATGAAATATGATGTTTGGAAGGTAATTAGAATGGGTTTCTAGAAGAGAATCTCAACTTGAAAGATGGTATCTGTTAGAGTACTTCTACCAGTATCTGCTGCAGAAATTCATGCTGTTGAAAAAGAAAGGAAGGCAAAAAACCATCTACTTATGGCAATTACAAGGAACATCTGGAGAAGCATTTCATGGAATGGATGATGCTAAAGAAAATTTAGGAAGCCATAAGAAAACTCTTTACGGGTTGGTGTTATGCATACTTTTTCAAAGAAAGATGCAGGAAAAGCTGTCTTAACAACTGTTTAAAGTATTTTCTTTATCTAGTTAGAAAGGGTTAGAAAAGGGATATGATAGGTTCAAAACTTCTCCACAGTTGGAAGCATGGTGCTGAAGTATAAAATGAGGATGCAAATCCAAGTTTTTCAGTTCTTTGCACCTCAGCTTGGTCACAATCTGGCATGCAATGAGAAACTAAACAGATTTGACACTTTGTCCATTGATGTTGTATAATACCTTAGGGTTTTTGAGCAAGAACTCACAACTACCTCAAAATCATCTGCAAGTGCTCAAAATGTTGCTTTTGTTTCACACAGTAAGAGCAACAATAACAAGGTTAAGTCTGGTCATACTGGTCCCTACAGTACTTACACTCCTTCTACTTCTTCAAAATAATATTTTAGACGAGAAGTTCCTGATGGTTATGTGATGAGGTTACTTTATTCATCTATGCCAAACAATCTGAAGATCGGACTTGTTCATGAAGACTAGAAAGATTGATGATGGTTGACATGAAGAGATGGACATAAACTGGCAGATAGCAATGATTGCTATTAGAATGAAGAAGTTCTACAAGAAGACAGGAAGGAGAGTCCGGATTGATGGAAAGGCACCTGTTGGTTTTGACAAAAAGAAGCTTGAATGTTTCAAATGTCACAACACTGGTCATTTTGCTAGGGAATGCCCATCTAAGGGGACAAATGATGGAAAGAAGAGAGACTCTTTTTATCAAGATCATGGAGCTGAAAAGAAAAGAGCAGAAAATCCGAACTATTTGCTGACAATGGATCGATGTGTTGGTCTATTGGGGAGAACATACAGTAGAGGAAGAAAAAACAAATCATGCACTCATGGCATTCAGCTCAATAAATGAGGTATCATTTATGTTCTAACAAACTTGCATTGATTCATTTACTAAGCTAAACAACACTGTGTGATTGAAACAACAAATCAGTTAGCGTGAACCAAGAAGCAAAATATTGACATATACTCTAGCTGTTAAGAAATTAGAAGCTCAAGTTGTTACTTTTCAAAAAGCAGCAATTATCTCTAAATGAACAGGCTTTACATTTCAAGCAAATCGAATTATTTGTAAAGATGAATGCTTAAGAAAATATGGAGAAGGGGAATGAAAGCTGTAAAAGTAAAGGAAAACAATTACAGAAAACATAGATTCATTGGAAAATTCTTCTATAAACCTTTGGATAAAATTAGTTGATTCTGGTTTGATTCAACAAGTAAAGTGGCTTGGATATGAAATATATTCAAACAATGAGGTTTAAGCTATGAGGAAGAAAGAATCGTACTGTGTTTAAGTGTATAGAAGAAGATCTTTCTTAACAAAAACTTTGTATAGTAGATTTTCAAAAGACTGTTAGTTTCAAGGAGTTCCACATCCCTTAAACTAGGGGACTATACTCCTAACCACAAGAGGACAATTGATGATTCTTTGTATGTTATGGTAAAAAGGACTCAAAATCCTTGAAATTAGTGACTCAGAGACTCATTCTAATGAGCATTTCTTCCTGTCAATCAAAATAACAGTGAAGGATCTTATTGGAAATCCCTCTGAGAACTCTTCTGAGTTGAATCATTAAGTTAAGTGTACCAAAAGAGATGTCTACATCTAAGTCTGTTACAACTAATGAAAGTTGTGTTGAACCAAAATCCACAGACAGTTGAACTAGTTTGTGTAACACACGTAAAAATCCTACGGCAAAAATGAAAAAAATCATGAGAACCTATTTTTTTTTTTAAGTTACAGAAGATTGGAATGAAATGATGGAAAGAAAACTAGGGGAAGGTTACTCTTTCATCAAGAAAAAGTGTTTTGTTTGTGGTAGCCTAAGTCATTTGATCAAAGATTGTGACTTTTATAAAAAGAAAATGACAAGAGAGGCTGAGCTTAAGAAACAAAGGATTTTTAATACTACGGGGTGGCCAAACCAGTATGGAACAATGCAAACAGGGTTAATCATGCTAATCAATTTGTACCTAGACCAGTACAACTTAATACGGGTAGGGCAAATGTTAATACTAGTAGGGCAAATGTTAATTCTGTTAGGCAAAATGTTAATTTTGTCAGGTCTAATGTTAATACTGGTAGATCTAAACAACCAGTACCTACCAGTAACTCAAACAATTTTATTCTTGTAAGACCCCAGGTGCATAAGTTTAATCAAAGAAATAATTTTTCAAAATCACATTCACCTATGAGAAGACCCATTGTTAGAAATACAGCAAGAATGACTTATTCTTATGCTGTAAAGGAAAATAGGGGCACTGCTGTTAAGACCTCAATAGGTTATAATTGGAGGAGAACAAGACCAAACTCCAATTATAATAGTGGATCCAATTTTGTTAGAACTATAAATGCTAAAGGACCACAAGGCAGACCCAAGCCTGAAAAGGCGTGTGGGTCCCTAAGAGAAACTATATTTCTTTTTCATATGCATGATCATCCATCAAGAAATAGGGAGGATAGAGGTATATTTGATAGTGGATGATCAGGGCACATGATGGTATAGGGATCGACTGGATGATTTTGAATA
This sequence comes from Tanacetum coccineum, assembly GCA_026074375.1. Taxonomy (NCBI): domain Eukaryota; kingdom Viridiplantae; phylum Streptophyta; class Magnoliopsida; order Asterales; family Asteraceae; genus Tanacetum; species Tanacetum coccineum. The sequence goes on along the minus strand of BQNB010050940.1, from coordinate 13,389 downwards.
ATGCAAAGGGGATTGTACTTTGGAGGTAGCAAAGGGCTACATAAACTGTAAAGGCAGAATAAGAGTTGGTAATTTAGATTTTGATAGTGTGTCCTTTGTAAAAGAACTTGGGCATTTTAATCTTTTTACTGAAACTGAATGTCTTGTTGTGTCTCCTGACTTTAAAATGCCTGATGAAAATCAGATACTTCTAAAAGTCCCTAGGCAACACAATATGTACAGTTTTGATATGAAGACACCTTCTCTCACAAAAGATTATGCTTGTTTGATTGCAAAAGCCACATCTGATGAATCTAAATTATGGCACAGGAGATTAGGTCATATAAATTTTAAAAACTTAAACAAACTTGTGAAGGGAAACCTTGTAAGAGGTCTACCTTCCAAGGTTTTTAGAAATGACCATACATGTGTGCCTGGCCACTAAGGTAAGGCAAAACACAAGGCCTCCTGTAGCTAAATTAGAAAGAACAATCACTGACCCATTACACACCTTGCATATAGATTTTTTTGACCTACTTCTGTCAAAAGCATTAATCATGCAAGTTATTGCCTTGTAATTACTGATGATTGTACCAGATTTAGTTGGGTATTCTTCTTGGCTACAAAGGATGAAACTAGTGGCATCCTTCAGAACTTCATTAGGCAGATTGAAAACCAGCTTAATCATAGGGTTAAAATCATTAGATCAGATAATGGCACTGAATTTAAGAATAGAAATATGCTTGAATTCCATAGCAAAATGGAGTTGCTGAAAGAATGAACATGACCCTAATTGAGGCTACTAGAACTATGCTAGCAGACTCACTCTTACCAACTACTTTTTGGGCAGAAGCAGTTAGTAGTGCTTGTTATATCTTTAATAAGGTAAGAGTGACTAAACATAAACAAAATCCTTATGAGTTTGTTGGCCACAAACCATTATTAGCTACATAAGACCTTTTTGGGTGCCATGTTACCATTTTAGATACTCTAAGTGTGCTTGGCAAGTTTGATGGAAAGTGTGATGATGGTTTCTTAGTTGGTTACTGACTAAATAAGCAAGCTTTTAGGGTATATAATTTAGTGGACCAAAAAGGTAGAAGTAAATCTGCATGTAAAATTTCTTGAAGAAAAAACCTAATGTGAAAGGAGAGGTTATTGAATGGTATGTTTAGATTTGGATTATCTAATGGATTCTATGAACTACTATTCCTGTATCTTTGGAGAATCTAACTAACCTCATGCAGAGTATTCTGGAAGACTATACGTGCAGGTATCTACAAACTCTTATGCAAAATGTTTCTGAGGAAGTAAGATGAGGCTGAGGAGCTTTTGTTGTGCTACAACATCAAGTCTACTACAGCAAAAGTTGGACCAAGAAGTCTTACTAATTCAAGGCCAGTGGAGTTTTTGACAGAGCTTCAACTTAAAGCAAAAGAGAAGGAGCTTATTCTACTGGAATTTCAGAGATACATCCTGAAAAATTTATAGCTTTATAAGAGAATTGGATGATCTTGATCAAAAGGGCATTTCAGGGAAGTATCTAAGAACAAAGCTACCAGTACTAACTCAGTTAATTCTGGTAGTGGACAAGATAATACTCAACCTGCTGATCAAGATGATTCAGATATGCCAGAGCTCACAATCTTTAACAAACCTCAGAAAGGGATTTTTGATGAGGCTTCTTATGATGACGAGGGTATGGTCCATGATTTCAACAACTTACCAACAGAAGTAGCTGTTAGTCCCATTCCTACTCTTAGGATACACAACATTCACCCAAAAGTCAAATACTGGGTGATCCTAAGTCATTGTGTAACTAGAAGAGAGTGAGCAACATTCAGAGCACATGCTTGTAAAGTTATGTTCAAAGCAGCAAAGGACAATTACAAATATCAAACAAAAAACATTGTCTTGTTTGCATGCATCTTATCTAGGAGGAACCTAAAATGATTTAAAGCTCTAAAAGATGATTGTTGGTTGTAGCGGGGATATGCTATGAGGAGTTATTTACGTTTAGGCTGTGTTTGATATGAGTAATAGATAGGGTCCCCGTATATTTATGTTATATAGTTCGTAGTTTAATAGTTTCAACGTTCCCAGAGACATGCTTCTTATACCAATCTTTTCGATCAAGAAGTTGAATCTTTCTCTTGGCAAGGGCTTGGTGAAGATGTAAGCCAGTTTGTATTCAGTCCGGACAAAGTATAGTTCCATATTAGATATGAGTAAAAGACTCGGTCACCCCGTATATTTATTGTTTATAATAGTTCGTAGTTTAATAGTTAATCGTATGTCTTTCGGTTTTTAGTCGGGTTCTAATACCCGGTATTTTGTAAAAACTATATAAGCCTCTTCCAACTTTGGAAGAGGCAAGCTAGTCAATTTTATACTTTTCATATTAAAACATATTTTCTCTCACTAGAAAAACTCTCTCATGTGTTTCTCTCTCTAGAAACTAGCCAAGTTCAAGAATCGAACCCGTGTTATGATATATGATATACCACAATTGGTATCAGAGCTTATGGGATGATTAGATCGTGTGTATGTGCGATTTATTGCTTGTTTTGGATCGAAAAGTGTACCATTGAAGGTTTCTAGCTCGTTTTTTTTAGTTCTCCAAATTTTGATGTTTGTAATGTTAAAGTTTGGGTGTTTCTAGTTGCTATTGTCTTGTGGTACTGTGTTGTGCAAAAGAAATCAAGCAAAATCATTAAAAAGGGTGATTTATAAGTGCTTTGTGTGATAAAAAGTGTGTTCTTCATGGGGTTTGCCAGAATTTCTTCATGCGGTTTGCTGAAATAGATGTTTTTTTAGTAGGTGACAATCTGTCAAAAACGGAGTGGTTGCTTGGAGGAGGTGCTTAACATCGCTGGCGAGTTGTTTCACACGGCGGTTTGCTTTATTGTAATAGGCAGCGGGGGTTGAACAGGTTGACAACGGTTTGAATATTTTAATAGCAAATATCTAAAAGAAGCTACGGCGTTTGCTAAATAGGCTGCGGGTTGCTGAAAATTGCCAACGGGGTTTGCCTAACTTAACAGCGGCGGGATGCTTTCATTTTCATCGCGGCGAGTTGCTATCTGGGGCGAGATTGAGCAACTGTTTGAACACTTTGGGAATTTATTTAATTGGGGATTAATATCACCATAACAAAAACCAAATTCGTTAATTCACTACTTTTACTATACTCACTAATCATTGATCGATTTCCAAAAATAATTCATATCAAATAAAACAAGATGTCTAGTATGTCAGAAGATTACGGTGTGCCGGTTTTGTTACATCGCACCAATGATTGATAGAACAGACTTTGAATCTTGGAAACAACGTATACGTCTGTATATTGGGAAAGATAATGGAGAGCAATATAATGAAGTCCATTAATGAAGGTCAATTTATATGGGACGGTCTTGATGTTATTTCTGAGGAAACTGAGGGGTGCAGTCAACAAGTCAAAGTAGTGTAGAGTCTCTTAATGACCTTTAGTTGAGAAAAGGAGAGGTATTAAGCTGACCATTCTGCAACAATATCCTACTTAAGGTATACCTAAAGGACATCTACTCATCTCAACCAACTTTATGACGCAATGATTTAGGAAAATGTGAAGCTGATTATGGAAGGTTTGAGTTAACAAAGGATGACAGGGAATCTAATTTTACGATGAATTTGAACACTTCCGTCACAATCAAAGGAGAAAACATTCTCTTGGCAACAACGTATACGTCTGTACTGTCTAGGAAAGGATAATGGAGAGAATATTATGAAGTCCATTAATGAAGGACCATTTCATATGGGAACGGTCTCAGATGTTATTGCTGGAGGAACTGAGGGTGCAGTTCAACAAGGTCCAGTACGTGCTAGAGTCCTTAACGACCTTTCAGCTGAAGAAAAGGAAAGGTATAAAGCTGACATTCGTGCAACCAATATCCTACTTCAAGGTATACCAAAGGACATCTACTCACTCATCAACCACTATACTGACGCCAAAGACATTTGGGAAAACGTGAAGATGATTCTGGAAGGTTCTGAGTTAACAAAGGATGACCGGGAATCTCAATTATACGATGAATTTGAACACTTCCGTCAAATCAAAGGAGAAACCATTCAAGGATACTATGTTAGGTTTACGAAGCTCATTAATGACATGAGAAACATCAAGATGACCATGCCCAGGATGCAGCTTAACTCAAAGTTTGTGAACAACATGTTACCTGAGTGGAGTAGATTCATAACTGAAGTCAAACTTAATAGAGGTTTGAAGGAGTCTAATTTTGATCAGCTTTATGCCTATTTGAAGCAACATGAGGTACATGCTAATGAGAACAGAACAATGATGGAAAGGTTCCTTCAACCAACTAATGATCCTTTGGCACTAGTGTCGAATGCCTCAGTTCAGCAGTATCCAACACAATCATCCAAGTCTCCTCAATCCTCAAATGAACCATCTCCTGCTGACAACTTTCAACTGGACTCAGGAAGTTCTTCAACAGAAAACTTGATTGAAAGTTTATCCAACTCACTTGCCCTCCTCACTCAATCGTACAAATCACATCTTCCTCAAACAAACAATCAACTTAGAACGTCGTCTAATGCAAGGAACAAAGCTACAGTTCAAGACGGGAGAGTTGTGGTTCAAGATGTCCGTGGAAGATACAATGCGAATAATCAAGGAAGACCATTTCAGAGAAACAATGCAAGAGGAAATGTTGTAGCTGGGAATGTAGGAGGTCAGAACAGAGGAGGCATTATTAATCCTGGTCAAGCCAAACCCATTAAGTGCTACAACTGTAACGGACTAGGGCACATAGCACGAGAATGTCCAAGGCCAAAGCGACTTCAAGATTCAGACTACTTCAAGGACAAGATGCTACTAATGCAAGCCCAGGAGAATGGTGCAGTACTGGATGAAGAACAGTCGTTGTTTCTTGCAGGAGAACAGGTTACCAACTTTGATGATGATGTGGATGATTCACCCGAGAATGATTTGGCACTCAATGTGGACCATGTCTTTAAAGCTGATGAATGTGATGCATTCGACTCTGATGTTGATGATGGTCCCACTACACATACCATGTTCATGGCAAATCTCACATCTGAAGATCCAATCTACGATGAAGCCGGGCCATCATATGACTCGAATACTCTGTTTGAGGTACAAGGTCATGATACCTTTGTAGATCATTTGGATGAATATCATGAAGTACACGAGATGCAAAGCGATGTACAACACAACTACGTTGTTGACTCTGATGCTGACTATACGAGTGATAGTAATATTATTCCGTATGATCAGTATGTGGAAGACAACGAAGAACATGTTGTACAAAGTAATGTATCTTCTATACGAAATGATGCATTGATGAAGTAGAGGAATAGTTGTTGTATCCTTTAAGTTTGGCATGTCAGTTCTACTTGCTTCCAACACATATTGTATTTTTAATTCGCACTACCTGCTAATGGTTCCTCAGTTCCTTGATATGCACCAAGTGAGGATGCCCACACTGTCCCTTGAAATGGCTCAAGGAACCTGTTCGTTGTTAATGCCAAAACCATATCTACAATAATATTATTAAGGAAAAGGCAGTCGCGTGCCAAACCAGAGTTTGAAAAAAAGCTAATAAAGGATACAAAGGTTGGCATCCAATTCAACTACGATCAACTCTGCATAGCATGTTTTTTTGACAATACTTCTAGGTAATGCTAAGTTTTGATGATGATCGTATTTTTTTTAATATGTGAACTTGCAGCCTTATCATCATGTATCTCGACATCAACACGCTATGAGAAGAATAAGCAGTTTTGGTGGTCGTTTTGCTAATAAAACTATATGAGAAGAACTCAATGTCACAAGTTCATCAGGTATGAAGCATGTGAAATTCTGAGCTTCAACCAAAAGTATAAACAGACCGAATATACCGAAAATAACGGACCAAAACCAGGAAACAATGGCGAAATGGTGAATTCTTCCAACAGTTATATGAAGAAACTAGGGGCAGTAAATTTCATGCCACATCAAATCGTGAAATAAAAAACTAACATGGTGCACATGGAACATGGATACAACAACTCATATGGGAACCACATATCTAAAGTCTAAACTACAAAACTCTTCCTTCTTGGTTTAGGAAGGTACGAAAGGTAAATGGGAGTTTTAGTAGCCAGGTTATTGTTACATAAGCTGTGATTTTTTAAGCTGTTCCGTTTAGACTGTAGACTGGTCTAAATGGTACATATTTTGGGCGGATGAACGCTTTGTTGCCAAGAATCATGTTTATGTGTTTGTGTGTTGAGTGTCTAATATTCACATCTATTAAAACATCTGTTATAGAAAGTTATAAACTTTGCACATTACTGATGTAAAGTTTTTTAAACTTTTGTAATCACGAACCCATTTTGAGCCTGTACCTATGTATTTTGACATTAATGTGTGTGATCGACCAAGCTGAAACAAGTTGCATGTCTTAATTGTTGGTTATCTAATTTTATTTTAAATCCAGGTTCAAAGTTACTATGAATGCAGGTCTAACGAGAACTTCTTCATCTGTCCGTTTTGTTCATCAGCTCATATATTCGATCAACGCAACAAATATTGTTGTTTGGTCATTGAGAATTACCAGCAAAAAGTATGACATTCTCATACATAAACGCGATAGAGGATGACTGTTACTACTGCTGGCGCATACAGGTATCTAGATCATTTTTTACTCAATTCAAGTTCATTGAACATCGGGTCATGACATGTAGCTATCTTTGTAAGGATCCTAGAATTTAGCTGTACATATAAAAAAATGGTATTATGGTGCTCTGTATAATTTGTCAACGAGACAGTGAAAACAATATGTAAAACTTAACACATATGAATCAGTAGTAGTCAATACTAAGCTGAACTGTAGTCAACTAAAGAGTATGGTGGTTAATTTGTTTTTGAAAGAGTCACTTAATTTGTTTGTTGTTCGATAGGTTTAAGTTATCAATATATTGTTTTCACTATCTCGTTGACAAATTATACAGAGCACCATAATACCATTGTTTTATATGTACAGCTAAATTCTAGGATCCTTACAAAGATAGCTACATGTCATGACCCGATGTTCAATGAACTTGAATTGAGTAAAAAAATGATCTAGATACCTGTATGCGCCAGCAGTAGTAACAGTCATCCTCTGTCGCGTTTATGTATGAGAATGTCATACTTTTTGCTGGTAATTCTCAATGACCAAACAACAATATTCTGTTGCGTTGATCGAATATATGAGCTGATGAACAAACGGAACAGATGAAGAAGTTCTCGTACGACCTTGCATTCATAGTAACTTTGAACCTGGATTTAAAATAAAATTAGATAACCAACAATTAAGACATGCAACTTGTTTCAGCTTGGTCGATCACACACATTAATGTCAAAATACATAGGTACAGGCTCAAAATGGGTTCGTGATTACAAAAGTTTAAAAAACTTTACATCAGTAATGTGCAAAGTTTATAACTTTCTATAACAGATGTTTTAATAGATGTGAATATTAGACACTCAACACACAAACACATAAACATGATTCTTGGCAACAAAGCGTTCATCCGCCCAAAATATGTACCATTTAGACCAGTCTACAGTCTAAACGGAACAGCTTAAAAAATCACAGCTTATGTAACAATAACCTGGCTACTAAAACTCCCATTTACCTTTCGTACCTTCCTAAACCAAGAAGGAAGAGTTTTGTAGTTTAGACTTTAGATATGTGGTTCCCATATCAGTTGTTGTATCCATGTTCCATGTGCACCATGTTAGTTTTTTATTTCACGATTTGATGTGGCATGAAATTTACTGCCCCTAGTTTCTTCATATAACTGTTGGAAGAATTCACCATTTCGCCATTTGTTTCCTGGTGGCTGTTTATACTTTTGGTTGACTCAGAATTCACATGCTTCATACCTGATGAACTTGATGACATTGAGTTCTTCTCATTTCAGTTTTATTAGCAAAACGACCACCAAAACTGCTTATCCTTCTCATAGCGTGTTGATGTCGAGATACATGATGATAAGGCTGCAAGTTCACATATTAAAAAAAATACGATCATCATCAAAACTTAGCATTACCTAGAAGTATTGTCAAAAAAACATGCTATGCAGAGTTGATCGTAGTTGAATTGGATGCCAACCTTTGTATCCTTTATTAGCTTTTTTTTCAAACTCTGGTTTGGCACGCGACTGCCTTTGCCTTAAAATTATGTGATATGGTTTGGCATTAACACGAACAGGTTCCTGAGCCATTTCAAGGGACAGTGGCATCGTCACTTGGTGCATATCAAGGAACTGAGGAACCATTAGCAGGTAGTGCGAATTAAAAATACAATATGTGTTGGAAGCAAGTAGAACTGACATGCCAAACTTAAAGGATACAACAACTATTCCTCTACTTTGCAGACACGTAATTGATAATACTAACTATGAATTTCAGATAACTTGATATAAATTCAATGCTTTTGAGAAACTTAACATACAATATTACCATAAGCTACCAAACCCACCATAATTCGGCTGGACTGGCGAGATACCTGTTTATCCTATAAACTAATCAAGCGTTTCAAAATGCATGGTAGAGAAGTTTATCAACAGTTTAGTATATTGGATTATTGCTTCACTTTTATGAATATCCAACTGCAAACAGAAAAGTGTTCCCGGTTTCCAAAAGGAAAAAATGTTTCACATACTTTGCAAGACTTGTAACGTGAACTTTCTTTACTTTTAAACTTTTAAAGTGCAACGTCAGTGACATTTGTATAGCAGATAATGAAAAAGTGTTGTTCCAATCTAGAACAGTTCAATCATCGTAAGAAATTTAGCATCTAGGCTTATTTATCACATGTCATGTAGTAATAAAATAGTATAGTCAACTTCCAAGACCAGATGCTTCTTAAAAGTATAGTTCAATGCATTCACTCATATGCTTCTTAGAAGTATATTTCAATACATATTAACTAAAAAATGGAACCGCAATTCTATTATGTTATCACTTTCAAAAAGCATATCCAACACCCTATAATCAAGAAATTCCACGGAAAGAATGCAAATAATCTTACCTTCCTTTGGGGACGCCTATCATCAATTCCTATGGTAATTCCTAGTGTCGAAGATTGTACCCTATAAAGTTCAGACCAAGAGAATTCTGTTATCATCTTTATCTTCGCTTAAAAAACGATAAAACCACAAAGGTCTAAGTGTCCTCAGTTGTTTGTCGATAGTGATATTGCCTCGAGTAGTTAAATCTCGGGACGAGATTTTCTCAAGGTGGGGATAATGTAACAACCGTGACTTGAGCAGGTTAGTCAAACCTTTAGTGTTGACTTATATGTCTGTTGCAATGTACGGTTTATGTGATTTTATGTGTTATGTGTGCTATTATGTGTTTATGAGGTGTTGGTAATCCATTTATTGAGTGTGATCATCTCAATAAGATTGGAATAATGGTGAAAAATTGTGAGTTCCTTCCGTTCACTTTTAAGTGACAAGGAAATAATTATCGTGAATTTAATGTTTTGTCTTAAATGTGTAAGTATTTATACGTATATGTAATTTTTGTGTTAGATATTTAAGATAAGTTAGTTTGTAGGTGTAAGATTTAGAAAAATGTAAGATTTCTATTTTTAGAAAGTGAAATTTGAAATGAAAAGTTATTCTTAGAAAGTAATTTTCAAGCAAAATGGTTTAACTAATTAGTTTAAGTTTTTATAAAACTAAAGTATGAATGTAATTAATTAATTAATTAAAGAAAATAAAAAAAAATATTTTTTTAGGTGAATAGTAAAATCCGGATTTTAGGAAAAAAATAAATAAATAAATAAAATAGAATTAGATATAAACTAGGAAACTTAGGCCTTATCTAATTAGGATTATGGGGGCTATAAATATAAACCCAAAACCCTCATTCCCTCCTCTATTTTGTGTCGTCCGATTTTGAGAAGCAAGGAGGAGGAGAAAAGACGAAATTTTTAGGGTTTCGCATTAAGGTACGATCCGATCTTTTAATTCTAGTTCGTTTATTTTTCTAGTAACGGGGGGGGGGGGGGGTGTTGAGAATTTTGGGATGATGGATTTAGGTTTAAAAATAGGGTTATAAATTAGGGTAATTAATTTCCAGAAAGTTTATGATATTATGATGTTAGCTTAATCATTAGATTAATTAGATTAGCGATATGATCATGCGTTAGGGCTTAGATCGCTTGAATTAGATGCGTAATTCACTGCAGAAAGTTAGGCAGTTTTGTAACGAGCATAACTCGGTCATAAAAGATCAAATAAATAATTTACAACATACTGGAGATAACCTCAGAGAGTCTACTTTCTAGAAAATCCGGCCTCATAAGTTTTTATGGTCGGGAAGTGGGTCAAATGGTCATTACAAAATCGGTGTGTAAAACAGTGACGAATTTCAGTTTTGGTTTTGATTTTTCTAAAAATACTTAGACACTGAGTTAGAGGCTCTAAGTCACGTGGGAGTTAGTTCATATATTGTGTGTGACCTCTGAATTTTGGCTAAGGTCAGAGAGGGGTCTAAGTTGGGTAATTAATGCCATACTTTATGAAGGTCAGATTCTGGACGAATTTTAAACACTTTGGATTAATGAATTTTTTTAGGATATTTATAGAAGGGTAGTGACTTTGGGAGAGCCATGAGAGGTTCATATGACATATATGTAGCATGGTGAATTTTGGTTTGAATTATGGGAATGTTTAAGTAGTGCGATTAGGGCACACAAGTGAGAGTAAAATTCTGCGTAAAACCAGAAAGTGTTAAGTGTAACGTTGAGGTGCAAATAGTAAATGTAAGATTTAATAAGGTTATAAAACGAGTATAGGACTATGATAGATCACATAGGCATCCATCATAGTTGTGGTTACATCATTTTGGGTTGAATGCCGATGGTAACTTATTTTGTGCTTATATTGTTTAGATTGTTCGTGTGATTTGTGAAGTGTTTGTGGATTTGAAGCTAGCAATCAGGTGAGTTTCATAGTCCCATTTTTAAATGTCTTTACATTTTGGGATGAAAATGATGCTTATGATCTAAAGATGTTTTGAATGCTGTGATTATGTGGTTAATAGTGTATGGACAATATGCTACTGTTATATGACTTATTGTTGCATGTTGAATGTGATATTGGTGTTATCGTCTACTCATGTAGGCAAGACTTGGGATTTATCCCGAGTGGTAATGTGGTGTTATCGTCTACTTATGTAGGCAAGATCCTTGGAGCTGATCAACTCCTTGTGATATTGTGTTATCGGTACCAAGAGTCTGGAATTGGATATTGGATCCTTTCCATGACTATTAGTGGATCGGGGGTAACGTTCCTACCCAGTTGTTGTAATGGATCGGGGGTAACGTTCCTACCCAGTATGTGGATTGCATGTTAGCATAAGTTCATATTTTGCATAATTGTCCTTTATTGTTTTGATAATCACAGTAATTCGGTTTTAAAGTTTTATTGTTGTCCTAAACCTATGTCTCTCACCAACCATGTGTTGACGTATTTTAGCATCATTTTCAGGTGAGCATAATGAGGTTAGGCAAAGTGGCTAGAGAGAGACTGCTAGGGTGCATGGGAGCATACTTCCCTATTTGTTTTATTTGCATGAACTTATGTTATTTGTTTTGAATTTTATTAGGAGCGTGGATTTATTATTCTTGTATTGGAGAGACCCACTTTCTTTAATACAAGAAGTTGTTTGTTTGGATTATCGATATTGTCATGACACATTGTGTCCCTTGACTCGTTTATGCATTTAGAAATTCTCTGTTTCGACACCATTGTGTTATGATGATATCCATGACGTTACGCCTCGCGTTTCCGCCTTGGCGGGGTGTGACAGATTGGTATCAGAGCCATTGGTTATAGAGAACTAGGTGGTTGAGCCTAGACTATAGCTTAAGGGTCCCTCATATAGTTGCATTTTAGGGCATAAGTGTTTGTGTACGTATATACCGTATGTTCATGCTACCTAAAAGCTTTGAATTACTACTATATAATATGAAATATATACTTTTTCATTATGGGGATCTAATAGTATATACCCATTTGTTATTGTTTTAGTCATGTCTTCTCCTACCCCTAGGAGATATCGTTGGGAGATTGTTTACCTCACTGGACCCGCGGAGTTGGGTGACTTTTGAGAGAGAAAAGTCAAACCTAAGCGAGGCCCAACATAAGTTTATTTCGTTTTCTTCCTTGATGCGTTGCTATAATCGAGGGTTGCTTTTTTATTTTGGGTCACGATGTGACTTTTGTTTCGTCTGGTCGATTGGGATTTTATGGTTCGTTAGATGGATTATCATGTTTGAGTTATATTTGGGTTATTATTAAGTGCTATGTGGTAGATGTGTGTTATCATTGAGATGTGTGGTCTTGGAAGTAAGTACACGTGTGAAAAAGGTGCAATTATAATTATGGTCGCGAACATAATTATAAAGAATTCCTCTCTTAACCGATGTAAGTCTGGATAGTTGCTTGTATGTATTATGTAAGGATGTAAGTCTGGATAGTTGTATAGATTGTAGTGTAGATGTGATGTGAGATCCTGTTAGGGATGATTGTGTGGTTAGAGAATTCCTCTCTTAACCGATCAGGCGATTATATTAGGTTGGGTTGCGTAGATGGTAAGGTTCCCTTTCATTTATTGTTTGCGGATACATTGGATACCTATTGGTATTGTCGTCGTGATTCTTAAGTTGGTTCGTTAGCTCGTTGTTCATTGAGATATCTAACGCTCGTGTTGGTATTCTAGGGTGTTATCATAGAACTAGTGTTCTATGTTCTCCGTTCGGCGTTTTGATTGTTTTCATTTGTCTAAAGGTGACGATACTTTTTGGTTTGGTTCTAAGACCGTTGGTATGGATGAGTCCTTATGGTTGTTTGGTTTGTAAGAGTTCTTGTCATGTTCGTTTTCAAGTAAATTAATATTCTGGTATTGGAATTCTTAAGGTATTTTGTAGTTGATACCATATTGTTTAGGTGTTAAAAACTTCTTTTAAAAATAAATTATATAAATAAAATGCAACACGTTTTTTTTTTTCAAAATCATCTTTTGATTTCTTTTATGAAAACCATAATTAAAATAAGTTTATGAAAATTTTATTTAAATTTATTTTTACACTTAAAATTATTTGCATTATTAACTAAGGTGATTCTATTGTTTTAAAATGATTGGTATAAGGTTATGAAGGAAAGTTTCCTTGGGTAAAAATTGATTTTGGTACAAAGGTTCTTAATCTTTTAATTAATGGGTCGTGGTACGTGGTATTATTCGTTGGGGGATGTTTCTAGCAATTGTGTGACATCCGAGAATTTTCGGATTTTTAAGATAACAATTTTTCCTCTTTGACTTTTAGGTCTGGCTTGACTTACAAG